>JABSTL010001483.1:0-24537 GCA_013759095.1 Fusarium sp. NRRL 29148 | reverse complement strand
GGACAACGCGCAAGGGCTGACTGGAGGTTTGGGTACTGAGATAGTAGATTCAGGATCCGATCGATATGAAGAATCAGCATTTGCGCCTGTGTCAATGCCCCCCCTGCTCTTTTTCAACTTGGGCATTCCACCAGCGAAAAGACCACCCAGCTGCGGTGCGGCATCCATGCCTGCCGTCGAATCGCGAGATCCTTGATCACTATTACTCCTTGCTCGTCCTCCTGGGACCGGCGGTGCTAGACCTCCTGGGGGCTTAGGAGCACCACCCAGGCCGGGGACAGGAGGTGCGCCGCCAACAGGCAGAGCTGCCGACGAATTTGATGTATTTCCAACTTGAGGCGCTGAACGGTCATTGGTAACAGCTTTTTTGAGAGCTTTGCCTTTGTGGATATCTGATAGAAGTGCGCCCTGGAGACCAGTCAGATTCCGTCAAGGTAACTATAACGACGGACAAAGGTATGCAGTAAATGAACATACTCTGTTGCCTGCCCCAGCAGGCGGACGGGCAGGAAGGCCTCCTGGAGGAGGTGGAGGAGGCGGAGGAGGACCACCCATGGCACCAGGCGGCGGAGGAGGAGGAGGCGGCGGTGGAGGAGGCATCACGGAGTCGTTCTATGTCCTGAACTGTGTGGGATGGGGTGGTTGAGGTTGTTTTGCGGAAGAACAAGAGATGGTCAAAGTCTTCGGACTTGGACAGTGGGGTGCCGACCTTGAGTTCATATACAAATCCTACGACACAGCCTGGGGAGGCAATAGTGAATGTGAGGACCAGCCAAGGAACGGTTATATAAAAGTCAAGGTTGAGCCCAAGGTACTAAAGGTTGTACTGGATCAGTTTGAATACCCCAAGGCGAGAGCCACTTCATGTTTCGTCATGGCCAATGGCACGCTTACGCCGCATGGAAAGAATGGAAGGCAGCACCGCTACTTACAGTGGACACGCTGGGCATGGATGGTCTGAGCTGCGCCCCACTTTCTTCTAACCCAAAGTTTCTGAAGATATCTCGGGCTTCTTACTTAGAGCTTCATTGATGGGACCATGACAATATTAGCCAGAAATAAAGCGATCCATCTCACTGACTAGGATGAATATCCTTATTTGTGATAGATAGCGCCTGATCCTGTCTAGGTATTCAACGGACGATATGACTTATAAAGTTGGCTTTCATTAGAATTTGCTTTGGAAGTGAGCAGCCTATCACAATTGTCAATCACCGACAGGTGGGGCTTCCTGCTCGCGTATCATGGCTGCGAAATCAAAGTTGGTTTCTATACAGCATCAACGACAAACAAGGCAGAAAGGTTTCTACTCATGAGGGACACGGGCAATCGGGGATAGAGAAACGACTGGGGCTTCTTAAAACCAAAATCGGCCATTATCCCTTGCACCCACAATCATGTCACGAGTTGGTACCCGACATATTGGCAATATCTGCCATCGATGCGCTTTTACACCAGCACCGACAATCGCAAACCAAGCCTTCGTTAGCGGAACACTCCTAGCTTCCATTCGCCATGGGAGAAGGATAACAATAAAGGGCTCGCGTGCACGATGGGCTGCGACCGCATCAACATACCCAGACCTCAATATCCAGCCGGCCGATGCCGATAAAGTCCCTCGACAATTGACTGATCCGACACAGCTGGCAAATATCGTAGAGAGCACGAAGAAGAAGTTCCTGGCGACAGATGGAATTCCGGCGAAGCAACTGACGACTGCAGCCCTTGAGACCTGCCTCAAAGCTGCTCAAGCCCTCCAACCTCAAATCCACAGGGCTGAAGCTCAGTCACGGACGTCCACATCAAAGCTCATGGAGTTGGGAGCAGAGCGAACTGGCCAAAGACCAAATTCTATGAACCCCCAACTTGCCGATAGCGTCAAAAAGATCTCGTACTCGGCCTATGCAATCATTTCGCAGCCCAATGTCGAGATAACACCCGCCTTCCTTGAACTCTACGTTGCTATTCAGGCTTCGCTAGGCCGGCCTGAGTCGCTTCCTGCCGTGTTCGAGATGTTTGCGACCAAGAAAAAGCCGGTCGTCAAGAATGGAGTGGTCCAATACGAGGCTTCAAACCCCAATGCCGCAGTCAAAGCAATTGAGAAAGGCGTCGCTGATTTGGCTTTGCAGACTGCTATTGACGCCAAGAATCTAGATTCAGCACTGGGCGTTGTTGAAGCCTCCTTCAGTCTTCCAGCATTCAAGCGTCAGAAGCTTATCAAGCACTCCACTACCCCTGCCCTCGCCCTTGGCTCTCTTCCCTTTGGTATCTTTGGTCTTGCTTCAGCATATGCTGCCTACTGGCAGAACACTATGGATATATCCACAGCAACGGGCCTCGGTGTTGCTGGCATCTCTGGATATTTCTTGGTTGTGGGATCAATGGGTATGATTGCCAAATTAAGTAACAAAGATCAGATGAAGCGTGTGACTTGGGCGCCTGGCACACCACTGCGTCTCAGGTGGCTGAGGGAAGAGGAACGAGCTGCTATGGACAAGATTGCTTGTGCCTGGGGCTTCAAGGAGCCCTGGAGGCATGGAGAGGAGTCAGGTCCTGAGTGGGAGGGTCTCAAGGAGTACATGGGTTACCGTCAGATGATTCTCGATCGCGTTGAGTTTATGGAGGGCATGAGTTAGTTTCTCCGCTGTCCCCCCCCCAGTGTACATCATATCTGTAAATAAGAAACATGGATGAAATATTTTATGCTCTCCTCGAGTAAGCTGCACCCCATAGCTTGACTTTAGATGGTTGGCAAAATGACAAGAAAGAGAAGAACAACATGCATAGACCTGAATGTTTGGTGTATATCTCTTGCCCCAGACTACCTTAGGCGCTGGCCTCCGGGTTTATCTCGTATGTAAACCCATACTGAACAGTCTTCCTTATCACACTAGCAGCACTTGCCAATGTAGACTGTGTATCAGTTCTTTCTAAGGAGCTCAATGTGGCTTCTCACTTGCTTCATCATTTGGAAGAACGACACTTCGTGTAAGACCTCGTGCACTTCTGGGCCCAACATAAGGATTCCAAGCTCCAGTGTCAACTTGAGATCCATCTATGCGTTGAGAAACATTACGTGATGATTTCTTTAAATTATGGAAACATGATGGGAGGATAATAGCGATGGGGATGCGGCACATAGGGAGGCATGTGCAGATAATAGCTAAATTCTGCTCGATTATAGTCCATATTGTGGAGCTAATGTCGACTAGAACACTGTCAGTAAGGTCAACTTTATATGTTTACGCAAGGCACTTACATGTCATATCAAGAGTTTTGGTTGCCAGATCGAGGGTTGTCATGCGCACGATGGATGTCACTATAGCACTAAGTAGAATGAGCTCACCTAGTACTTGTCTGGCCGGATTTCACTTACACACCGCCACCTATGGTGAGAATCATCATGGTTGCACGTTTGTGCGCGACGGGTAGTTGACTTATCCATATAGGCTGCACTGGTAACATCAATATCAAGGCATCGGTGCCGATGGAAAAACCGGCACTCGCGTGCCAGTTCTTTGTTGAGGCCAATGCAAGTTGACTGGATAGATTTGTCTCAGGCACCTCTGAGTGGCTGGCACTGCCAGATTGATAAGGCTGAAGCTATAGACATATAACAGGCAATGGTGTCCATGAGGACATAACAACACCTGCGGAACCATTTTTTGGATAAATATGCGGCGATATAGGAGGAGTATCGATATTTTTGGCGAGATTTACAGTGAGTTTGTAGAATATCTGAGCGATGTAAAATAACTAGAAGAGTTAAGAGTTATCATCAAGTGAATTGCTGTTGAAGCTATGTAGCAGATGCTACTCACCTTGAACACCATCAACTTGTCATCTGTTGTCAAGGTTTCAATATGGCCACCAAGTCCGTAGCTGCAGGAGACTACCATAACAGTTTGTACATTCAGGGCCGAGGACTATTTCGTTAGTGTCAGCCTGTTGTGAGCACGAGGATCAGGCACGACTTACAAAAGATATAACGATAGTTATTTCGTCCCAATCCAGACTCGATCGCCTAGCTACACAGCTCCAAAAGTGAAAAAAGACAAAGATAGGCGTCACAAAGAAGAAAGTAACACTTGGGGCATAAATCAGCACCGCGTTGCTCTCGCATGGGATATCCTCCGAGATCATCATGGAAGATTTAAGACGTGAGGCATGTGCTCAGTGCTATGGTGACACTGAGACGCCAGCACCATAAAGAAACTGATCCGGAGAGTGATGATTTATAATGAAAACCTTGGCTGTTTCTGAGTCTCTAGACTTGGCTCCGGTTTCGACCGGGAGCACTAAAAACAAGAATCTGCATGCTTATTGCTTTTGTGGAGGGGTTTGATGGTATAAAATATATTAATAACACGAAAGACCTCCAATTGTAGCTCTTAATATCTAGAGAATTGATCCTGAATGTCCTGGTACTCATTAAGTTATCTCAGCCGCAACAGTAATGACGCTTGTTTGAGGCCATATGTTTGTGAAATACATAGTCAGTTATATATCACTTGAAGCTATATCAGCAATTTGCTGCCAAGAGACGCCCAGCCACCACGGGATTTTCCATCGTGACTTTATTTCAGGAGATGAGAAACTTTTTTTTTTTTTCCACAATATATCACATTGGCATCATCTGATTTTCGCAACTGGAAGATATTGTGTTACTCTGTAGACTCCTATGGTGATGGACTACACTTTGCTTTTCTTCCCTGAACGCTCCATATGTCCTAGATGGCAAGTCCAAATATCGGTAAATCCTGACGAATGGCGACTTGCGATCTGCTTTCCTTCTGCTTCACTTGGTTCCATCATGTTGTTTGTTGCAGGTGAATTCAAGTAATCAAGGAGCAGCAGAAAAAAAGAACGCCTAAGTCAATAGGACGGATTCGAATGGTTCAAAAATGGTTCAATTCTCGATTCAAGATCCATCTTATGCTTATAGTTGCTTTCAAATTGGCAATACATTATCTTGGTGGTTTTTTTTTCGTTGCTATGGTAGAAAAGACCGTTTATGTCTTCTCTATGCCACACATAAAGACTTTACAAGACTGATCTAGCTGAGGGAACTAGGTATAAAATAAGACAAGATGTATGATCAAAAACATAAAAGCCTGTAAAAGCCTTAAATCTCTTGGTTCATTTTATATCATTTTATCCATTTCATAGATAAAATTTTCCAATTTCGCATAACAATAGCCATTTCTGCTGTCACCTCAGACATGCTTCAAAGCAATCAGAAACACGAGGTTATCATGAACCACTTCGCTCGAGTTGCTGTTTTTAGACGAGGGTGATACCCTGTAGCTCCGATCGATGCGGAAAAGGAGGCCGAGCAAGCCCACATTTCCCGGCGCTGTACCCGCGGGGCCACCGAGGCCTTGTCCAAGATATTTTTGTGAGAAGTGACAACGATCCTCGAGAGGAGCTTGGCTTATCCCCCTGGTCAGTATTATCTCGATTTTGTCTCTGCCCCGCCAAACTTCTATCACTAAGGTACTGGTAAACGTCGCTTTACTTGGTGGTGGATGAGAAAAGGAACAATCGAGCTTACTAGTGTTAACCCAAACGTGACTATTTGAGCAAGCAGGCTGCAAAGAAGTCCTTTTAGATGTTTGTAATCTTTCATATAGGACCCAAAGCATGAGGGCCTATTGTGTAGACTGAACTTATTGGTGGGGAGAGGGATTGTTGGCACTGCTTCGCACATCTGCCATTGTCTTTAGACTGCACCCATCGAACCACGAGGAGCAGATCATTCAACTATGTAGGTTCTACATCCTCCATATGCATAATATCCGCCGACAGGGAAAAGAGGAAGTCCTACAAGTCTGCGGTCCACGTAGGGTGGTAAGTCCCCAAAGTGCATGAATATCACTAACCTCACACGAAGCCAAGGAGTCGATAAATGGCGGAAACCCCATCAGAGGTCGCCGAGAAGGCACGCACCGTGATGTTCGAGTCCATCAGCGGGCGAGGTCCTTACGGCGAGCCTCGTCTTCTCGGAATAGACAATGAGCAGAGACCCTTCTACGCAATGTCACGCTGCGTCCTCGCCGAAACTCTTATCAAGGATATCCCAAAGACAGTCCACCGTATTTTCGTCTATAACGATGTCGATGCCGCTGATTGGAATGAACTTCCCCCAGTCAGAAGACCCATGTGGTCGTCTGGAATCCAGAACCTTTTCTTCCCCCACAACAGCACAGATGCGTATGCTTGGAACCATCACCACGCCGTTGTTGGCATGGGTATACCTCTGAGACACCAGCGCTCTTATACCGGAGTTGAAGTTCGAATGGGCTCTGGAGGACCCATCGGAGAGTGGCACCCCGAAGGTATCTACCATTGCAGAGGCATGGAACTTTACCCTGATCTCAAATCTTATCTTCGAGTTCCCTTCGGCAGCGCAACATGCATTAAACTTACCTTCGAAATCGATCGCGAGGACGATAATGGCATGATGATGATGATCTCGGGCGTGGAGAATGTGGTCCCTGAACGACCTATCCCGCCGCTGGACTGGCATGATTCCGTCCGCGTTGATATCGCGCAGGAAGGGCATCCACACATAATCTCGCTCAACATGCGCTTCGTTGAGTCGCAGCATCTAGACCCTGATGTCCCTCAAATGACTCGTGTTGCAGTCTTCAGCATCAAAGAAATTGCTTTGCTGGATACTAAGAACACCACGATTAATGGGAGAAGAGTGCACAACTATCACTATCACGTCACACTGAAGCACTACCAGGGTTGCGACTCAGAGGAAAAGAGCTGAAAGGATCAGACAGCTACAATTAGAGTTGAATCACGGCTACTAGACATCACTGTGTCATGTATGACGGAGTCCTAGACAAATAAAGAGTGACCCGTTGCACAACCTTGAGATTGCTTCTATTGACTGACAGTGAGACATGAATCACGCACGCATTTAGTCTGGCCTTGTCACTCTTTATTACCGTGATATAATCTTTACTTCTCCCTCTTACAACGGATCTAGGCGCCTGTTTGTGCTCCTGCCCGCCAAAGCTTGATGTCTCCTCGCGGCGTACAAGAGAACAAGCATCTCCATTCAGCACACTCCATGTTCAGCGAAACAATGCTATCAGCCGACGGATCGAACAGCCAAACGCTTCGTTCACATCGGCTGGATGTTGAAATATAAATAAACCATCCCGCCCAGGCCAGACTCTAAGCCACACAAACACTATCCAGAAGCTCTGCTGGAACCCTCCCGACAGTAACGTAACCTGTACGACAGGATAGCTTCTCGTGATCAATTGTTTTAGTATGCGCTCTGCAACTACCGAGCGCATTGCACAAGAAGCAATAACCAAAACATAACGATCATAAAATACCAAGGTAGGTTTTCCCAAGCCCCGATCGAGAGAACCAACAGAGAGAGATAGGTCCGAGGAGCGAATATGTCTCATCGACGCGCTTTGAGTGCGTCGCATGCCCAAACCGTACAATCTGGATACCGTAAGGTCGATTATGGCCATGTTGAGCCTCGCAGATATGCATCGTCCACAAGTGGAATCACCTATGCGCATTGCTCATATGGCTTTTCTGCAGCAGATGAAGGAGATTTCACAGACGAGGAGTCCTACTACATAGAAGGACCAAGTCCCCACGGAACATATTATACCACCCCAAATCCTCGAACCAACGCCCCGCGTCCTAGGCCTATTCCTCAAAGCCAAAGCAGTACTCACCATTGGAATATCGGGTATTCCAGAGGGGGCTACCGCTCTGGAAAAGACCAGCCCAGAAGTATCCCTTGCTCTGAATATGAGTTACCCAGAGGTTCTTATTCTGGAAACTTCAGCCAACCTGATCGATATGCCACAAGCTACCAGAATCGTAGAGCATATTCTGCCTCTCATGGAGGCCGCAATCTTCGACAAACCTACCCCTCAGATCACTACGATGAAGCAGGGAACTACATTGGTCCTCCCCCTGTCGGCTCTTACTCCAACAACCTCGTTTCGTTCCCGCGGCTTCCTGACTCAAATCACTCTTCACCAGAGCCCGACGAAAGAAACCAGGGAGGTTCTCGGCCAAACTCTGCTTCAGAAACACCTAATAAACGGCCTTTCTCGGAACAGCTGGTCGACGGCGTACGTGGGCTTTTGTCTACGGAATCAAAAGAGGACGAGGTTCCTCCACAGCCGCCTCGTACAGGTGTCTATCTCTTTTGTCGTCATTATCTAATCGAGGAGTGTGCTTGCATCACCTCTCTTGAAGCTGGTGGGCCAGGCGATTACTGCCAGAGGTGCTGGGAGGGGCGTTGTGATGGACCGCGTCCTCCTGGGTCGGTGGTAAGGAAGTCATTATGGTAAGAAGCAGAGTATTAGGATAAGCTAGAAGTTAGGTATGGGTAGCTGACTACTATTGACATGGTGCCGCAGCAGAAGTTTGGAATCTTTGCATATGGTTAGTTACTCAATAACAGCCATTTGATCTGTGCTAGTAGGTATTAGTATTACACAAGAAAGGAGCAGCTACATGCCCTACCAAAACACGGTTTAAAGGGGAACATGATGTGAATTGTATAAATTGTCAGGTGGCAGTGGTCTATTTGTCCGTTGTAGTTGGTCTTTTGAACCATCAAAGAATCTGTGCTTGCATGATTGACAACCAGAGCCATAGGCATATGGCTCCAAGAAATAAAAAGAATAGGAAACAAAGAAGCCCAACTCCATCCGCTATGCATATCTTCTTAACGCCTTGCTTATCCTTCAGATATGCAGTCTCTCGAACCCACAAGCAAAAACGTTATCACTAGCATCAACTCTTTATGATGTGACCCGCCTAACCCAGAGAGATGAGGGTTCAAAGGCCGCCTCTCTTTCGAGACGTTTATTAGCTCGATAGAGCTTCAAGCCCAAGTCGTGCTCCTCCCTCTGAATCTCCGCCAGCTCCTCCTTGAGCCCTTCCACCTTCTTCTTCTCAATCTCACGCTTGCGAATAACGTCGGTATTAGACAGAAGTCTGTCGGTGGGCATCAACTCTGTCATCTGCTTAATACTCCTGTTGATATTATTGCGACGGTGCGCCAGACTGTCAAGTCTGGCCGTAAGATATGCCACACGATCGTTTGCCGACTGCATCTCTGGCGGCGCCGGGGGAAGTGCCTTATCTGTGGAAATGATAGACGCTGGGCGATCATTAGATGGCGAAGCTGATTTCATCGAAATGATGATTGGCACATTCGAGGCTCTCCTGAAGTTATCTCCGCCTGGAACTGGTCTCCTACGATCCATTACCGACGGTTGCTGCTTCGGTGTGTCCGGCGGAGAAGCTTGACTTTCACTGTCAGATAAACGAGGTGTTTCAGCAGCAGCAGCAGCAGCAGTGTTACATGTCGTAACACTGAAGCGCGAAGTAGGCTGTACCCAAAGGTCTCCTGTTGTCGACTGACTTCCTGGCCCGGTGGAGTTAATGACCGGTTTGTTGCCAAGGAGTGTGTCTTCGGTCATCGCGGAATAAACGGAACTTGACCACGACGTATGTGGGTTGTGACTCGATGGTGATGGTTTCCTTTTGACTGCCTTGAGTTGGTCAGGGACCATGTTAGGATTGAGCATGGGTGCAGCGGCAGCATGCGTGATCGTGGGCTGAGAAGGAGGAGAGCCAGTATTAGGTGGACTGGGATATGAGTGGGAAATGAGTTCGGGAGATGGTGTTTTATAAGCCTCCTTGAGGTTCTGGGTGGACCGTGAAGGTAGGAGTCGTCGAGATGTTCCAGCACTGCCGCTAGGTGTTTCAGGAGACGGGTCAGGACCAAGTCCAACACGCTTGCTGACCCTACGCTGTAAGCTCAATGGTGCAACAGTTAGATCGTCCCGAACTGGATCGACCATAGGCGCACGGCCACTGGCCCCATTCCATGGTGGCCTGGTGTTGACAGGCTCTGGCTTTGCTCTAGCAAACTTGCGAATCCGCTGTCCTAGTGAAGGAGAAGGATTACCGGAAGTAGTACGCTGCGGTCCAGTGACGACTGTTGTGAGTCCAAATGTCTGCTGGGGCATTTCGGATGAGCCAGCCGGTGGTTCCATGATTTCCCACGGAGTGGTGATATCTGCAAGTTGATCGGTTGACCTAGTCGTGCGAAGTGGTGAAGGTTGACCAGGGCTCGTTGGCTTATCGCGACGCATAGTTGGTATTTGGCTACGAAGCTGTGTTTGTGATTGTCTGGGAGTGAGGCGGCGTTCTCCTAGAAGATCTAGCTGAGATAAATTTGGGCTCACATCGATTGGTGAAACATCTTGAGAGTTTGGTCTGCAAGTGAGGCATCGTATTAGTGATTGTACGTTGATTCGGAAGGATCGCATTTTGAGAATAGCACGCAGAGTGCCAACAAATTCCAAAAAGAACCGATAAGTCAGGACAATAATGCCCAAGAAACCTGCAATGAAGGATTCAGAACCAAGATTACTCACTCGTAACGTGTAGCATCAAACTCGGGGGAGCTTGGAGGAGAGATTTCGACAGAATGCCCGTACATGTCTTTGGCAGGCGCCTTGGAGCGAGATAACCGATGATGTAAGTGTCGAGAGTAGCGCTTGCTCGAGTCGAATTCGTCGTCGGGATAAACGGAGGAGGCAGGTCTCCAAGGAGAGTCGTCCTCGCCTTTTCGAGGGTTTCGAGGAGGAGCGTTCGCTCGGATATCGTCTGAGCCGAGAGCAGGGGAGCTGAGTGAAGATAATGTGTTAGTCAGGAACAGATATACTGTCGTTATTGCCAAGTCGTATCAGGTGTATGAGGAGCATTAAAGGTACCCTCAGGGAGGGAGCAAGACAATTTGAGACGTCAATCCTGAGTGACCAAAAGCTTAGGTAGATTTAGTAAAAAGGACAGTAGGTCGCCAGGCTGATCATTTGTCACTGGAGAATAAAAGTCCCAAGCTTTTGCAAATGTATGCAGGATTGTCGAGCTTGAGCATGCGTACTATATGACGACGAAAGACTCCAACAATTGCCGATGCCAAACTGGCTAGAAGAGGCTAATGAGCCTTCATCGCTTTGTTGTACCTTATTACACGTGCTGAAATGAGGCGTGCGTGTAAGGAATCCTGCTGCGCCAGCTCGACTCATGTTCACCATGCGTTCTAACAAAGCTCTTAATGGGCCCTTTGTCATGATGGGCTGTGTTGGGTTGCATCCTTTCGGCGCAGTAGTTCCGAATCGTTTTTGCTGCAGTGTACCTTACGGAATGAAAGTATAGAACGAAAGAAATAGCACTTACAGACGAGGTGGGCCTGCGCTGTATGGTTGCCGAACTGTTTTACCACGTCGAATTTCGTATCTGAAAGGGCCGTTTTGAATTCCGAGACCGTTGAGACGGTTTTCGAAATCGTCTTGGAGATATGTTTGGTTGTCGTAGTTGCTGTCGCGTGACTTGTTCGAATGTCTACCGTTGCTGCTGTTGACACTCGTAGTGGACCTGTTCTGTGGCAGTGCCTGTGATGAACTCGAACTCTGGGTCTGTCGGAGAAACGGTCGGTTCTTGAGCTCTCGAGGTGGTTGCTGATGAATGCTGGGGCCAGTGCCAGTTTTGAAGCCGTCCCACATGGCAGGCATGTCTATTGTCAGCTGCCAGTCAGTGACAGTGACTGTTGGAAGATTGTCGGGATCGCTGGGTTGAGAGTGCCTCGTGCTGCCGCTACTGTATTCAGGTTGTTATTTTTGGGCGTGAATCCTTCAGCTTCACCTCGATATGGCGATGTAAGTGACTGCAGTGCTGACGGCAGCGATAGCTCAAACGGCGGCGGGACCTCAGTGTGGCGGAGGCCTTCTAGAAGCTAGGACTGGAATGAGGTTGCTCAAAGCTGTAACAATGGATGACCCAAGTCTGGAAGGGTTCGGAGTAGACAAGCACAATAAGGGAAAAAAGCAATTGAATCGCCGTCGTATACTATAGGCACGAGTCCAGCTCCAAGCCTGGATTCCAAGTGTAATGAATGTGGGTTAGAGTGAAGAAGAGCGGGAAAAAAAAAGAAAAAGAGCAAGAGACAGATAAACACACAAACAAGAGAGAGAGAGAGAGAGAGAGAGAGAAGACTCGAGCACAACAGGGAAATGATTCCTTGTTGACGGCATGGAACCTGGGGGTTCTTTAATCAAACCCTTTTCAAAAATCAGGTACAACGGTCGTTGGCTGTCGGCTAGTCAGTCCCCTGGAGCCCACTGGAGCTTTGGTGTATTAATTTAAGGCCTGGTGCTTGCAACCAGCGCCAACCGATTACCTTGTTCCCCGGCTCTCGAGGCTGTTGGCGCCTCTCGATTAAATGAGGCAGGGATACGACGATACGACGGCATAGGACGATGGGTATCTACCGTAAAAATGTGGCTCTGGGTAGCCAACCGACGGAGGGTAACGCCAGTGCTTTGCTGGAACGTTTAGCCCGTGGGTCTCGTTTTGATATCATGATGTGTGGACGGACAGCAATTGTGTTGGATACACAGGCGCCAAAGTATAGTGCCCCAAGCGCCGCCGTGTTGTGGCATATGAAGACTGGGGATGCAGTTTGACTGGCTTGAACGAGCCGCCATTACGGATAGTCGCTCTGGCGCTAGGTTCTATCAGGACGTTCCCGACCAGAGAAAAGCGGTGGCATATCCTCTAGCAGCTGCTACCTAAAGAGAACTGCTGTCAAGAAGCTTATTTTGACTCAAATCTGCAATAAAAAGGAGAGAGTTCGGATGAACAGTGACACTTCACCTGCTAAAACCAGGAGTGATCATCCCCGTCATCACAAGCTTTCACAAGCCCAACAACGCCAGAAGGTTAAGATTGACACTCTAGAAAAAGTATCTTTGTTCAATCGTCCAGACCATGAAAGAGATCTTTCCATTTTTAGGCTTGTGCCTGTCAAATCCGCAGGGGACCTGAGCGGGCTTGTTTCAGATTGTTCAGGGGCTATGATTTGAAACTTGGGGCATCATCTCCCATGCACTCAAAGCTGACGACCAAAGTGGAACCACCAACAGGAAAAAGAAACAACAACTCATTTACATGAATGTGAACCTTTCCTAGCCCTTCCCCGCTCAGTCCACACAGAGCTAGACGTAGGCGGATCATCACCCTAAAACACCAGACCTTGCGATAGCTGTTGAAGCTGAGCTCTCTCTGTATTTCTCCGTCGGGGATATCATCTACTGGTACTTTTCTTGCTGAGCCTTACGAAGGACCCTGATCCCGGCTACCTATTTCACATCATCCCCTGTTGTCTTTTGCCGAAAGACCCGTTGGTTACCGCCGTTGCCGTTCACTTACTGGGTATGGCATGTCAGGAGATTTCGAGCTGTCACTTTTCTTGATAGTCCCTAGACTCATCAAGACCGACAGATAACGAGCAGCTTTACTCAAACGACTTAATCGCCTTCTTATCGGATACCAATTGCCCGATCGCCAACTTAAGCGACACCGTCCCCAAGATCTCAGTAATCCATGATCATATTTAGAAGAGCCAGAGACAATATGCCGTACATGCTGAGGCCTCTTGAGGATCTGCCTCTGTTCGATCTGACATAGCCCAAGCAAGGCCTTGGAATTGACAGTCCATTACTCAACGTCACCCGCTACAAAACCAACTTCAATCATAAAATACGATAAAGCGAACTTCAAAATCATCCCAAGTCACTGCCATCCATTCAAAACTGTATCATCCTGTTGAATCCTTGCCGCCTTCAAACCATAGCTCCACAAGGCTTTCCTCTTGGCGTCATCTTTTGCTTCCCTCCCAATCTCAAGTTCATCTGTACCATTCAGATACAGCAGCTTACCCGTCGGGGCCTCAGTTTCAAAGGCGAGCCGAATTGCGTCTTCAGCACTCTTCCACAGTGGGCGGAAATCTCCGTTGGGTTTGAATCTGGCCTGAAGAGATATGACTGGGGCCAGGATCTTGAGGAAGTGAGACATGACAAAACTGCCCCGTCGATGTAGATCTGAGCCCATGGCACCGGGATCAAGACCGACCACAACGATATTGGATAGCTGTGGATCCTGGACGAGACGACCAGCGAGTTCGTGCCTACAATCGTCAGATGCTAACTCGGTCAAAAAGCTTGGTGCACTTACATGAGCATCACCGCACATAGCTTGCTTGCCCCATATCGTCGATATCCCGTCAGCCATCCTCCCCCAGAATCTGGTCTGCTCCATGTTCCCTTGGCGAGCTCCTCTGGGCCAGGGAAGAGACTGTCGTACCCAGTGTAACACTTGATATTTGTGTTGTTTCGCTCATCGTTGATACTGCAGGCATTATCAGCGAATGTCATTTTGCTTGTATGGCATGGCTTACTCATGAGACCAGCTTCCTATCAGAAGAATCCTACCTTTTTCTTTATCCATGCTCTGAAGCAGGAGAAGAGTCAGCAGTTGATTGGCCAGGAAATTAACTTGCCAAGTCATCTCGTATCCATCATCTGATATGTTCTGTTTTTGATGAGTATAAGGCATCTTTGACTGTTTGGTTCGAACTCACAATCTCTTTATGGTCTTGATACCCGGCGTTGAGAATAAGTGCTCTGATGGGAGGCAAGTCTCCAGCAGCAACCCTACGGTTGATCCTGGTTGCCATCGTTCTGACACTCGCCAATGAGCTGAGGTCCAAGTCAACGACATCATGTCTATGACCCTCTGAAGCTGACTTCAGAACCTGTTGAAGTCGAATTGCCGTTGCTGCACTTCTGACAGTATAGACACCGGCGTAGTTGCTGGCCAGTTGTTGTTTGCCCAGAATATTGGTCACAATAGCTGACCCGAGCCCTCCATTGGCCCCAGTGATCAGGATAGTACCTTGAGAAGACGACATATTCATAAAGTTCTAAATTTGAATGTAAAATAAATACAGAATTTGATTTATCTGTGTTTGTTGCGCGGACCTGTTGCTCTTATACGATTGACCCTCGGAGTTAGCTCTCGTGCTCCTAGATTATGTGTGACCCCATTTTTATTAGTGATTATCGACATTTTAGGTGTTTTCTTCACCAAAGATCGAGACTAATCTTAACACGCCTGGCTGATATAAGCCATCTTGTGACAGTTCGTTACTGGAGAAACCTCAAATAAGCCGTCTGGTTATGTCACTGTTATTAGATGTGAGATGCCCTTGACGACTAGCTACCGCACATCTCTCAGCATTGGTACGGTGATCATAAACTACAGCCGTCGTTATCGGGTTCGAGATGGCATATTCTAATGACCTGGTAATGGATCATACAGATCACTTGATATCTTCACCGAACGTCTATGGCTGTCTTCTGAATATGTACAGGTCGCATGTTCAGTTGAGCCTTCGAGATATAATATTTAGCATCAAGGGATTGATTGTTATGTAATTGTTTTCTCCTTAATAATATGTACACTGGAAAACTATGATTGACCAGGTGCCTTGAGCATCACGTACTGCTGAACTTGGTCTGTTTAGTGAAATAACTCGACGGCGTCAAAGATGAAGTTGGGACTCAGGAAGTCAGCACCAGAGCTACCAGAGATGACCTCGATAGTAATGGTATTGGTGCCAGCCTTGAGGGTGCCAGCAGGAATAACAGCATCATATACCTCACCGAATCCACGGTAAGCTCCCCGCGTGACACCCCGAGAGTCGATCTTGACGGGAGCATCGAAGGCCTTCTTGAAGCTACCGATGGTGACCTGAGGGCGACCACTTGCAAATGCAAGAGTGGTACCAATACGAAGAGTTGCCTGGGTCGAGATGGCAGAGGGAAGGTTAAACTTGATAGTAACTGGGTTGTTGACAGACTTGAAGATAGCCATGGGAAAGTCACCAACAGAGCTGGAGCCTACAGTGTAGGTGAGAGGGCCCCAGCTGGCCATGCGCTTGTCACTAGGATGCATCCGAAGCTGGTTGGCAGCGTTGCGGAAACCCTTGGGCTGGCCATCCCAATCGCCAATACGGAAGACAGAGGTGTGCTTTCCTGTGGTAATGTCGGAGTTGGCGGCGATAGAAGAAGAGGAAGTACTGCCAGCAGAGACGCCCACGCTCTTAGAGGCAACCTTGAGCTCACCCTGGTAGAGAACTTGAGTGTAGGTTCCCGGTACCATGAATGGAGATGTGAAGGCGCCGTTGGAAGAGGTGTAGGCCCAGTACTGAAAGTCTTTGTTGAACCAATGCACAACACCCTGAAAGCCAGACTGAACACCAGTGGCGGTGCCACTCACTCGGCCGCGTGAGGAATCGGCGGTGTAGTTAGGGATGGAAAGATCTTTGAAGAAGGACATGTCAATATCCTGGGCTTTTGGAACACCAGATCGTGAGAAGGACAAAGCGTAAGGGCCATGGAAGCCCTGGCGGAACTCCTCAGTCTTGGCATGACCGGAGTTCATATAGAAGGTAAGGGCACTGAAATCACCGTTGTTGTTGCTGTTGATGTCACGGAAGAAGGGACCGCCTGAGCTTCTCTCGTAGGAGCGCGAGGCGTGAGTGACCATGCAAGCGTGCACATCCTTGGCGCTACTCTGGAAGCACCAGACATCGTTGTCGATGAAGCGCTGGGACGAGTAGAATTTGGAACGAGTCTGGCCGTTGACATTGAAGACGTCAGAGCCCTCAACTGCAGAACCACCTGAGGTATTGGAGACTTCGCCAAAAGGTATCTCGTTGGGCAGTTGAGAGCGATCGAGGCGAGTAATGTAGCGAAGCTCGCCAATAGCCGGTTGGGACTTTGTATCAGTGGCCATGTAGACCATGCTCTGGCCATTCTGGACGACATAGTAGTGGGTTAGATCAAAGTCTCCTGACTTAGTGGTGCATGTGATCTTAATATATTTGTCTATGCCGGAGTCAGTGTTTTGTAGCGTCTGACACACGCTTTATACTCACTGTTAAGAACAGTGGATTGGACATTGGATGATCCCAGACCAGACGCAATGTGAGAAGTCTGAGACTTGTACTGGTACTCAGCTCCTCGGAACTTGATCGAATTAATGGAGCAGTCACTCTTGCTGACGGTGACAGAGAAACCGTTGGAGTTGCCAGAGTCAACAACAAGATTGTTACCACTGGTGGTGACGCCAAAGGCTGCCAGAGCCGGGGCCGCACTCGCAAGAGCACCGAGATACTTGAAGCTGACCATATTTACGATTACCAGATCGCCAAGTACGGAAAGTATAAGAAGAAGATGAAGGATTAGCGAAAATAATGTCTTCAAATGTAACGAGAGGCTTAAAGACGATCCAAAGAAGCAAAAGGGAACCCGTATTAAGTTTACAAAGGCGTAAGATGAGTATACATATAACCACCCATTGCATGCTTGGTGGAGTGCTCCTTACAACTCCAGAGGTATAATGATACAGGGAAGCTAATTGGAGGAGAAACTATAAGCATAGTCGATGTGGGAAATGCTGAAACAAACGCTAGTTTTCCGAACACTGTAGCGATGCCCGTGCTTCTAAGACCAAGATTGGGGGCAGGGGTGGCAGCTCCCAGCAGACGGTTTTTTTCCTTAAAGTGAGCTCCTCTCGGTGATGATTTGCAAAGAATGCCGAAACTGCCGCTTTATGTTTACCTAATTCGGGGGGAGTTGCAACGAAATATCTCCGAAGTTGACGTGATACCCTTTTATGGTATCTTGAGAGAATGGTATTGGTGGGGAATTGCCCACTTCAACAGAACCCTTGGCATGCCATTTTATATCCTAACAACCTGTACCATTATATCACAGTACCTATGTCGCAAGAGCTAGTTGTCAGGGTATGAAAATTGGTTTCCGTTCCATATTTCCTTTGTTCGGTTCATCCTCAGTCAGATGCTCATTTTTCAACAATCTTATCCCGAAACGTTCGTGGTCATGATAAAATCCTGAGCCTAGTAAAGGCTTTCCAGAGCAATCCACAAACAAGACATTACCACGATAGTGATCCCACTTGCCGAGGCTCTTGAACTCAGGTTGGATCCCCTACTGCTCTGTCCTTTAGCAGGCCCATCACCATTCCCTTGACCATCATGCTCAATTCGAAAATTGTAGTCATCAGTATATCCCGCTGGCTCACATTTTGTCCCTTCAGCCATAGCCATCTTGATCGACCAGTGTCCACCTGCGCATCTCTGAAATGAATTGGTCATACAGTGCCATTGACCCTCTGTACTGCATCCTGAACCTGCTTCCTCGTCGCGCTGAAACAATGTGTTTCTGGAATCTTTTGAGTTTGATGAGGCCAGAACGATGCATGAGAAGAATAAAAGAAATACCACCAATGTTGCTGGTAGCTGATAACTTGAGGTGGGACGCATTTTGATGTAATTAGGCGCTCCGGATTCCGGATGAGATCGGCGGCTTCGGAGGCGGAGCCGGCGTTTTGTGGGGATAGTGGACCAAGGTGAAGAAACAAATGACTTGTAGAAATTGTAGATCTTTGTTTCAACTTCAAACAACGTTCCAAAGCCGCAGCGACCAGAGGTTTAAATACTTTCCCCATCAAGCCCCGATATTTAATCTCATTTCCTATTCACATACCGCCTCAAATCGCCTCGCCTTGGCTTGTATGAACTGTTGCTGCCCAGCGTGGGTCATGTACTGGACGTGGATCAGTCTCATTGGAGAACTCGAGAAGGAAGACAAGCGACAATGGGGAGATGGCTTTTTGGCAAAAAGGCTCGAGGCCTGTCACACTGTGCGATCTCATGTGCAGATGGAGTCTCAGTTGTGATGAGACTTGCATAGGTGATAGAGTTGAGGTAAGTTGGGCTTGAAGTGTGGTTTGATGCTGCAGTTGTGAGTGCTTGTGGCAGCTCATGAGCCAATCAAGGATAAGGCGGGCATCCTGGAACGACGTTGAATCACTTTGTACCTGGCCGTTAGTGATTGACCAATTCCGAAAGTCCTGGACTTATTCTTCGACCAGGCAATTATGCAAACTCATTTGCGACCTGGAATAGTTTCGTTCACCGCATCAGAGGAACAGTCAGGCACCCTGTGAACTGAAGAGCCGCAACCATGATTGCAAATTGAGATAGAAAATGAATGAGCGTAGATTCAAATAGCCCCGGCTTCCTTGCTTAAGGTATGAAATGAATGCTGTGTCTTGTTATCCAGACAGTCAGCCCCCTATGTCTCTCGACTTCCATCCTCAATCCCCTCCGCCAACATCCTGTTCCGGCAGTCGTCTCATGATCTATGGCTTCCCACGTTGCTGAATCAGACATACTAAGAGGCGCTGACAGTCTTGGTTGCGGCCAGCTGGTCCTTGATCTTTCGAGACCGCTCCCTGAAGAACATGCAAGCCACTCCGACGATAGCGACGAAGAAAACAGAGCCGATCATGACTCCTCCGATGATAACTGCCTCATTGCGGCTGCCAGCCTTGTCGGCAATGTACCTGGCAGAACTATCGTTGCCATTGGTGCCGAAAGGGCTCATAGAAGAATCCATGATTGTTGTAAAATGCGAAGTTCAGGATTTTGAAGTTTGATATCTGTGGTATTCCTAAGCTTGTTAGTTAGTGCTCCTTGTCCAGGGCGGCAGAGACTAACAAACAATCTTGTATATGTTGGATGTCGGCACAAGATCGTGGGCCAAAGAACGGCAACTTGAGTAAAATTGGTTCACTACTTGCACCAGGCTCGCAGTGTGTAAGAACGAACAGAATGATTGAATTAGGCTTTTCTCTCTTGTGGGTTTGGCCAATATATGTACTATTTCGAAAAAATAGTATGAATGATGAGTCGTTTTCCTGTTAGTATTGTTCTTGGATAATGTGGATTTCTGCCTCTCCTGAATGTTTCGGCCTTTTGTTTATGTCTGTATATAACATGCGGCCAAAACTGCCAGGCCCGTGTGCGCCGTCATTTCTAGAAGCTCTGAGATGATATATCATTCTTCTAGTCACAGCCAGCACACTACGCCATCAGATTGTATACAACAGCTACAGCGTACACTCTAGCAGGGTTCAGCCAATTTCGTTACACAAAACACAACTATAACGCTTTGCTCTGCACCTTTGTTTATAGAAAGATTGGTGTTGATTGGTATTATTCATTACATGCGGCAAAACGTCCCAGCGCTTGGTCCGCTTGCCTCCTTTCGCTGGGTATGTTATAAACTGTGCCCAATATTACAAGTAAACGATCATGGTATGTCGGTTCTCCTCGCTGCTCGCCGTGCTTCTTACGCTTTTGTCTATATCCTCCTTCGAAGGCATGATGAACTCGCGGCTGAGTGATGCTGTTAACTTTTCACAAATATCTCGAAATCAGATCGCCAGTGCTGTTCCATTCCAGGCCGGGTAGGAGGTGTGCCATGCGCCATTATCGTATGTCTTTGAGGCTGAGCTTGATTCAGGGGTGCTAGTTTCGCTGATCGAGATGGTAGTGGTAGTCAATGTGATCAAAGTCGTTGGCGCTACAGGGGGCTCATAAGGTACGGCGGCAGTAGACCAGGGTTGATCCTGGGTCGCAAGGCTTTCAACAAAGGTACCCTGTGAAGGAACAGGCGCCACTGGAGCGTCCGGTGTAGGACGTTCGGTTTGCTCTGGAGCACTAGCACTCTCGCTTGTCTGGGTGAGGACGGTAGTTGGCTCCGAAACCGGGGCTGGGCTTTTGATAGTAGGAGGAGGCTGAACTACTGTCTCAACGGGTGGAGGATGGTCAGCGACGCAGGTGGTTGACGATGTTTCAGTAGCCTGAGGTGACTCAACGTTGGTAGGTGATTCGGGCTCAGGCTCGGGCTCAGGCTGAGGTATGGGCTGAGGCTGAGGTTGAGATGTTACACCTGGGGCCGCAGCCGAGCTTAGATCAGTTGTACTTTGGGCAATCGGCTCTCGTTTGCCGGTAGTAGTACCGCGCTCTTGTGTGGTTGTCGGCTTTGAGCTGGGGTGAGGGACAGTGACCGTCTCAGTGACTGGCTCATCGTCCATGTTGATGACCGAGACAGTGATAGGGACTGCCTTGGTGACAGTCTTTCCAGGAACAGTGACGATACTAGGCTTTTCGGTTTGTGTGACAATTTTTGTGACTGGCTTTCGTGTCACTGTTCGGATAACTGTCACCACGCCATCTCCGTCGTTGCCACTACTACCGCCACCGCTGCCATTACTGCTGCCCCCATTCCCATTTCCATCTCCATTTCCTCCACCAAGGTCGCCTGAGGCGGGGTCGTCGTCGCCAGGTTCTAAAGGAACGACTGAGTATTTGGGTTTGGCTGTAGCATCGCGGTGCACGATTCTAGGCTGGGGAAGTGCAATGACGGTGGTGTAAGAAGCAAAAAGAGCCAGAAGAAGGGGGATGAACCCGCGCATCTTGACGAGGCTATTTCGCTGAATGCGTGTGTTTTTTTTTGTTTGCAGGGAGTGAGTTCTGTATTATTTTATGTGAAGAAATAAGAATTGGGCTCGCGGTGGTTCTTTAAGGTGCTTGCGGATGCTGGCACTGGCAGCTAACAAGAGACCATCAACAGCGGGTAAATGCCATGAGGAATTCACAACTGAGTGAAGGATAATCACAGTCTTAAAATGAGAGACAAGTGTTGAATCTTACGTGAAACGAGGAAGATAGGACAAGAGAAGATAGCACAAACCTGGCACGTCCTAGGAATAGTTTTATTAATTGCAATTGAGATGGCTGGTGAAAGCTCCTATCCCTAGCAGGTGTTGAGACGTGAATTCATGGAGGTTGGAGTGACACCAGAAACACACTAGCATCTTCTGGTCAGGAACCAAGGGGGGTTCTATGGGCGTTGGGCCTAGCGGGAGATTCACCAGCCACCTGCAAGAGCACAATCTAAAAACTTGATTGGCTGAATTGTGAGCCAACGTTATCCCGAACGCATCGTTTCAGCTGCAAAGCATCGGTGGGGTTATCCGAAAAATGCCAATTAACGAGTTCAATCCTTTATTTGACCATCTCACATAGTCTACTCTATTCTTTAGCCTTCCAGACCCTCTCTTTGTTGACTCTGCTCTGGAACTATGATGAAGATGAGTTGCGCGTTTGTGGCGGTGGAGTGGCGCTTCTGTCATTGAAGTGGCTGGAGCATGTCTCCGAATCCGGCAATTCCAAGAATCAAGACTGTCTGTCTGAGTCGTTTTTAATTAGCAGAGAGCCAGAACCCATGATCAACGGCAGTCAGGTCATGCGATGACGACTCGCGCGATCTTGGCAGCGAGCCCTTATTCCTCGCGCATCCATCAACACACCCACTCAGGCTCCAATGGGACGGACCTCGAATGAGTGGCCATTATACCGGGAATAGGTGACAAAAAGCGTCTCCGCATCCTCATCAAAAGACTGGGTTCCCATGTCGAGGAAGCGGGTCAGGCATCCTTTGACATTTATTGCCTGCCTGCGTCTGCCCAAAAGATTCTGAGCTCTTGCTGCATGTTATCCGAGTCTCGGCTGCATTGACCAGATGCTTAAATCAAGATGCCCCTGTCAAAGCCTTCAAATGAGGGGCAAAATCATGTCAAAAAGACGTTCTGTTTGGTGAAGATGACGTTCCATCCGATCCTAAGTTTAGTATCTTGGCTGTTGGCTTGCTCCGCCTCTGAGCAACCCACATGGATCGCCATTATTGAAATAGCGCCTCAAGGCTGAGCAGCATATGCGCGTCTCTCTTCAGCCCAAGGCAACTCAGGTACCACAAGTAGGTAGGTAGTTGGGTCTTAAATAAGAGGCCGAGTAGCCGCTGTCCATTTCTATTCCGCTAGCACTTCCGTGCATACATACTCCGTTTGTACAAAACCCATCATTTCCCCTCCATCACCCCGCAAAATCCATACAAATTTCACATCACGTCACAATAGCCATACGCACCATGTCTTACCAAGGTTACGGTGCTCCCTACGGCCGTAAGTAAACTGTCCATATCATACTAAAGGCAAGGCAAGGCAATCTGACTGGATCAACATGTAGAACCGCCGCCTCCACAAGGTTATGGCCAATATCCCCCACCACAGCAGCCGTATGGTGGTTATCAACAACCTCCTCCTGGACAATATCCCCCTCAGCAAGGCGGGTATCAGCAACCTCACGGTCACTATCCTCCCCCTGGAGGTCCTCCCCAATCTCAACAACCTTATGGTGGATACCAGCAGCAACCTCCTCCTCCTCCTCCACAACATTACGGCGCACCTCCAGGACCGCCACAGGGCCATCATGGCGCGCCTCCCCCCCACCAGCAACACAATCAACCCTACGGCCAACCTTCACCTGCGCCGCCCAGTCACTACGGCGCGCCTCCGCCTCAACAGTATGGAGCGCCGCCAGTCCAACCGACTCCACCATCGCTTGGCTACGGACCGCCTCAGATCATCCAATGGGATGGCGGTCCCGACGCTGACGCTCTGCGCAAAGCAATGAAGGGTTTTGGTACTGATGAGAAAGCTTTGATCGCCATCTTGGCCAATAAGGACCCTCTACAAGTCGATACGATCCGCGCTGCTTACGAACGCAACCATCGTCGCAAACTGGTCCCTGATATTCAGAGTGAGACAAGTTCATGGTTCCAGAAGGCTTTGGTCTCACTAGCCCGCGGTCCGCTACTGTCTGACGTGCACGCCTTGCATGACGCCATGTCTGGACCTGGAACTAAAGAGGTTGTTCTCAACGATGTTCTGCTTGGTCGATCAAATGCAGATCTCAAGGCAATCAAGAGCGCGTATTATCAAACCTTCCACGACAAGCTCGAGGATGTAGTGAGGGGCGATTTGAGCATGAAGACTGAGCGACACTTCATGATTGTTCTCGGCGCTACAAGAGCTGAGGACGCTGCGCCGGTCGACCCTCGACAGGTTGATGACGATGTCATGCAGATCTATAAGGCTACCGAGGGCAAGATGGGCACCGACGAAATTCTCGTATGCAGCATTCTCAGTACAAGAAACGATAATCAGATTCGCGCCATTGCGCACACCTACAAGCAGAAGTTTAACAAGGACCTTGAAAGGGTTATCAAGAGCGTGAGTACACTTGAAACTATAGTCAGAAACAACTTACTAATGTGACCTAGGAATTTTCTGGCCACATGGAGGACGCTCTCCTTTTCCAGCTACGCAATGCCACAGACAAGTACATGCATGCAGCCAAGCTCCTTGAGGATTCAATGGCTGGTATGGGAACAAAGGATCACCTCCTGGTTTCAAGAACAATCCGCTACCATTGGGATCGAAACACGCTCAACAACGTCAAGGGTGCATACCAACAAAGATATGGTAAGAGTCTGGGCAAACGGATTTACGGCGAGACATCCGGTGACTATCGAAAAACACTGCTCGCAGCAATTGGTGAGCCTTATTAAGGGGTGGAGTGGAGTAAAAGACAAATGAGAGGGTGGGTTTCGCGATTAGAAGGATATGGTATGGATTCGAGACGGGCTTCACAGCCTCTCGCGGCCGGTGCTCAATGTAATGAGGGGCGTTTGCTATGACCGTATGACGATGGGTTGTCTTGAAATTGGATGGCTACAGGACCTGTGGAAGATGAGACTAAGATACCAAGTATGAATTAAGAATTATGTTTACTGCCAATGCGTTTCTAAGTAAATTATATAACCTTAGTTTTAGATTATTAGATAG
>JABSTL010001482.1:0-11684 GCA_013759095.1 Fusarium sp. NRRL 29148 | reverse complement strand
GAGATGGAACCTGCATTCTTAAGTTGGCATGGTCAAAAATCACGACAAAGATTTTAAGGATAAGTCTAAAAATAAGGCTAAAAATAGTCTGTTTCGGTGTAACTCTGGAAAACTTTAGAATATTATTTTTGATATTAATAAACACCAAACAGTCTAAATTTCCAAATGCTTTCCTGTTACTTCCCAGACACCTTTAAAGCACGCCCGCAACCATATGAATGAACCCAATCATCACAGCCATAGCCAATATCCTCGACATCGGCATCCCGTTCATCGCCCCGTTACTTCGCGGATTTAGGTCCTTTGCACACTGTTTGATGCAAGCATATGCTTTGGTCCCAATCGGCCCATCCTCCTCATCTTTTGTAGTGTAATAGGTCTCTTGGCAAGTCCTAGCACATCCGAAGGCCCAACAGGAAACTTCCTCTGCATCAATATGGCTCCTACCGTCCAACTCCTTCTGACTCCAAGTTGCATTCGCCCCAACAAGGGTAGTCCTACCGCTATAAGAAAAGCCCATACTTCTTGGGGCTCCTTTCTTTATAAAGGCAGTTGAGAGTCGGATTCGTGATTGGTTGGGTGCTGCACCTGCAGGAATCGTGATGTTGACTTGTGTCACGTCTATATCTACTTCTTTTGCGAGCCAACACACAGGCCCTGTACCCCATCCTGGTGGTGTCAACGCGAGATAGACACGGTAAGCGTTTGCACGTTTGCGGACTTCTGAATCTGGCCCGATTCTTTGCTCAATTTTGACGTCGTAGAGCTTGTCTGCTTCAAAGGGGTAAGGGAGGCTGATTGCAGGTGAAGCGTTAACAGTTGGTGAGGTCGCCAAAAGAGTGAAGGCGATCACTTGTACAATGAATGGTATTAAATCCATTGCAAAACTTAAAGAATGGTGTAAAGAAAATGTCCGATGAGGCTATAGAGATGATGGTGAAGAAGGAAAATAAGTGAGATTCAAATTAGATCGCGCTTTGGCTGACAAAATCATCAAACAGGGGCCCCGTGTCCACCATGCCAAACCTGTCTAGGCAGTCTTGTCATCCTTCAAGACTATAAGTCTATAACCGATATGAGTTGTTTTGATAAGAATATGAAAATACAATCAATCCTGCTATATTATATGAACATGTTTTATCGCTAGTATTTGAACAGAGAATCGAGATGCCTCGGAGCGTTTGTCCTTACTTCGTTGGCTATTTACAGATCAACTTCAGACACAAGTCAACGACAAATCGCCATGTGAAAGAATAAGATATAAAATTAGTACAAGTTAACAAAGGCCACCAAGGCCACCTCAAGTCTAGGCGCCGTTGGGGTATTCAATGAACCAAGGGACAAACGAAAGCAAATTCAATTTGGATATTGAACCATCTGGGCTGATGCCTGGCCTCGTTCTATAAATCCTCGAATACGTTCTTTTAAGATTAAATTGATACTGCATCAAGGCGTTCTGGGTCTAGTCCTCTCAGATGTCACCATCAACATCGCAAGTGTTACTCTTTCTTAATCCTAACTAGTCAGCAAAAAGACTAGTTGTCCTTCTTGCAGTTCTCTCGACCAAAATACCTGTATATTTCTGGAGCCAACTAAGCGAACAACATGGCTAACTCGGCGGACCGAGTCTTCCATACTCTGGAGTTGGCTCAGCAAATCGTCTTTGAGCTAGAACTCAAGGACTTCTTCAGAGCATTATTGATCACGAAAGGACTTTGGGAAAGCTGTGTACCAAACCACGTTTGGGAGGAACATCTTATGCGTCTTGGATACCCACTCCACACTATTCGACAAACCCGTCATTCGCTGAAGTCCTGTTATATGAGCATATCTCAAGCCGCCAATGCCATCAGTCACGTAGTCAGCCCCGGACCGAACCTTATGAGGTTGGAAAATGAACTTGGAGGGAATCACAGATACGAATACCACTATGATGGCGACATGGCAGCGCCACTCATCATTCAGTCGTCCCCGCCAGACAAAGTGTCAGACAAGTGCAACATCTTTGCGATAGATATCGCAGACTTACGCCTCTTACTCACAGACATAGAGAATTTCCCCAGAGGCGTAGTGTTCAATGGCACTGTTCTCCTAGGAGTAGATCACAGTGTTGGCGACATATATACACCTCCCGTTGTGCTATACAATCTGGATGACTGGTCTCTAATAAACAAGTTTACAATCACTCGTCCCAGCAACGATGAGCATATAAACTGGTTGAGAGACTACCAGCTCTATAATAATTTCATCGTAGTTACTTCCGTCATCTTTAACCAGGCAGAGGATCCGATCCAGACTTGGTTCGATGTCTGGGACGTTCAAGGAACGAAACGTGGAGAAATAATCCTCCATGATGAACAAGGGCTTGCACAGGATCCGTTCTATTCTAATGACGGCAGTCACTACTTGACGATACTTAGCAGCCCCTCGCTCGAAAATCGCTTACAAACTACTATTCAAACATGGGACCTGGAACGAATGGAGTTGACATATAAATACACCATCTCCCAAGAAGACATGGATGGAGATCATTACTGCCATGCAACAAATGGTATTGTGTATATGTGTGACGATTTAGCGAAGGTTTCCGAGTACTGGGCTGTTGATGGCAGACCTATTTCCAGGAAGGTTGCAGTGCAGAGATGGAATTCAACTCGGATCACTCGAGAAGGTTCTCAGATGGGAGCAGGATTGTATGGGAAAAGTGGCTTGCACCGTACACCAAGGAAGGAGATGTAGTGCAGCGCTTCAAGGTGAAGCAGGTACAAGGGCAGTACTACCTTGAAGCTGGCATACTTTTTTGACATATTCTTCTTCTGCATCTCTTAGCGGGAGAAGTCGAAATATGCCACCTTGATGGTTTACTCCAAGAGGGGAGAGAAATTGACATGGACTCGTTTGGATGTGAGAGGACGGTGCTTGAGATGGTTTATTGACATTGCATGACGCCTGGTTTTGATCTGGGACATGAGTACAGGTATGGAAATTGTAGATTTCCGTGGTCTTTTGTAATGAAGTAGAGAGTACCAGAGATATTCATGTGTTGGGAGTTTGAGAACTGGATAAGCATCAGTATGAACATCTTTCATGATGTTCTCAATCCATGATATGATATTTCCCATGTCCCCGAGAGACTGTATAACAGCCAGTACACGCACCCATTAATAACTCGTTCTAACACGGCAATGCCTGAACTAGTGGTTGGGAGATGATCTTCGAAGCAACGCAGCATTCGGATACAAAACAAATATTCGTACCCGAGTGTCATAAAGACCGAGACTTTTAAGGACCAATGGCATTTAACTACTTGTTGTGGTTGACCGTTGAGTTGCACAAACCGGGGTCGGACTTTTGCTTCAATCACCATGTCCGATAATTCAACCTCAAAAACCATTGAATGTCAGCGCTAACACGGCGAAAGTGCGCAATTCATGGGCGATAAGAAAGATGTCACCTCACTGCGTCAGTTCCCTTATCTAACCGTCCCTCAGGGTGTCTGAGCGCTTGGGACCGTCGCGGCATTCTGTTCCGGGTTCGATGAACGAAATCCTTCATAAACGGAAATGCGATTCGAGCTGAGAAGCGCTAAGAGCATAGCCCCAGCCCATCACAGCGTGGCACTGAGTCCTGTCATCGTCGAAACTGCTGCCAAAACCGGGCGTTTATGGGAGTTTACCACTAAATTGCAACGTTGTTTCAGCTAGAAACTGCGTGATAGGCTGGCCGTCATCTTAGCCGCAGTGCAGTTCGTAGGCTGGATAGCGAACCCAGTTGATGAGGCGTCACAGAGGCTGAACTTAGGGGCCGGTTTGACCGTCGGAGTGTAATCTAAACGCTGAATCTCCGTTTGAGACCCTGAGTTAGTAGGTATTGTGTTGATGTTAGACCAAGCCTCTATGATGAAGCAGCTCTTAAAGTTGGACTACTTAAATGCTAAGACACCCATCAACAACATGAAGGTATTCAACAGACAGACAGAATCGAACAATACATTCACATACTATTATCTCTATACGCACTAAACAATGGCAAACCGCAAAATTGCAATCATCGGTGCAGGCCCAGCTGGTAACGCTCCTCATCCAACTCCTCAATAACACCCACTCACATACTCTAGGTTGTTTACTAGCAAGACTCCTACATCTCGCAGGCACAGAAGTCACAGTCTTCGAAGGAGAAGCCCATCCAAATTTCCGATCCCAAGGCGGTACCCTCGATCTTCATACAGCAACTGGACTTGCAGCCCTCAAAGAAGCCCAGCTCTTCGATGAGTTCCTGAAGCATGCCCGTTACGACGGACAGTACATGGCGATCGTTGATAAGGACCTCGAATACCACCTCGTTCGAAACGCAGACGGCAAATACAACAAAATTGAAGAGCGTCCTGAAATCGACCGTTCCAAGCTCCGTGAAATATTGGCTCAGTCACTTCCCGAGGGCATGATCAAATGGGGCCACCATCTCAAGAAGGTCGAGGGCCGAACACTCTTCTTCAACCATACAACAGTCGATGGCTTCGATCTCATTGTCGGTGCCGATGGTGCCTGGAGTAAAGTTCGAAAGGAAATTGATCCTGGCCTAGTCCCCAAGTTCGCAGGAATCGCTATGCACGAGCTTGAAGTCACAGATGCAGAGAATAATGCTCCCGAGTTAACGAAGTTGGTCAATCGCGGAAGTGTCTTTGCCAGCACAGATGGCAACCGAACAACGATCCAACAGATGGGCGATGGCAGTCTCAACATCTACTGCGGCTATGTCACCGATAACGAAGACTGGGCGAAGCCAGAGAATTGCGGCTTCGATCCTTACAACTTGAAGGAGACAACCCAGGCATTGCTCAACACCAAGTACAAGGACTGGGACCCTCGGCTGAAGCAAGCACTAGAGTTGGCTGATGGAAGATGCTCTCCACGCTCTCTTTACATGCTTCCCATCGGTTCAAAGTGGGAGCATAAGCAAGGACTAACTCTTATCGGCGACGCGGCACATCTCATGACACCCTACGCAGGCGAAGGCGTCAACCAAGCTCTCGACGATGCGATGCAGCTTGCAAAAGCCATCACCGGGGCTGCCAACAAGGATGATGCTGCGCTTGATAAGGCGATAAAGAGCTTCGAAAAGGACATGTTTTCTCGCATCCTTCCCATCCAGGAACTCACCTGGGGACTGTTGCAAGATTGGATGTATACACCTGGAGCGCCCAAGGCTGTCATGGCCAAGTCTATGAGCAGACATGTCAAGCATCGACTTCCATTGGTGCTTCAGCCTCTGGGGTTGGCGGCTGTGCACGGGTATTACTTTCTGAAGAACAAGAACCTCATTAGTTGAGCGAAGTTTCGAAGTGGTTGAATGTGGATGATATAAGGGCGAATTTATTAGAATGTTTGATCAAAGTGTTGGAAATGGATGCCGGAGCTATCGGTACTTAATATTAGCGGATGTTACAGAGTTACTTTATTTACATGCATTTTCTTAACGGTGCCAGAAAAGAACAGACAACCCCTAGCCATATGCCCCTTGGCTGTTAATAACAAAGGTTAACGATCGGTGACCAACTGAGTTTACGATGATACTTTGAACAGATTTGAGCAGTCTCTTCATAATTATCCTAAAGCTTGGGCCTAAGTTTAGAATTGAATTGAAGGAGTTTGTTAGTGCTCCAGCGCTGGATGTACCGCCTTGACACTTGGACTCGGCGAGAACCCCATGTGACCAGGGATGCTGATCAGCCATCACAAGGACCCCAGGTCCACGACTCCCACTTCCTTAGTTCCTCATGACCACCAACCACAGCCTCATGGAATCGTGTTAACGCTACTCAAACAATTAAAACGGCACCTCCCAACGCAACAGGATGGATAGCTCTCAAGCGCCGCTGATTGCGGGTCACAGCGACGAAGAAGAGCTTGAATATGATGTTGCTCAAGGGTCTCCCGTCGAAGCCGGCAAGACAGAGGGTGGAATGCCCAGCTTGTTTGTCCTGGTCTTGACGTTTGCTGCTGGTATCAGTGGTCTGCTTTTCGGATGTAAGATCTTCTAAATGGTGTTTTGGCCTCAAAATCGTGCTGACAACAAGCAGACGACACAGGTGTTGTTTCCGCAACCCTCGTCTCAATAGGCACATCCCTCTCGAACCGCGAATTGACCTCGTTGGACAAATCGATTATCACATCCTCAACCTCACTATTTGCACTCATAATCTCGCCCTTTTCATCCGTCCTCGCCGACCGACTCGGCCGTAAGCACGTTATCCTCTACGCCGACATCCTCTTTATTGCCGGCGCACTTCTACAAGCATGGTCTTCTACGGTCCCAATCATGGTTGCTGGGCGGTGTATTATCGGTGCGGGAGTTGGCGCAGCCAGTTTTGTAGTGCCACTCTACATAGCCGAGATAGCACCCGCTGCGCATCGTGGACGGTTGGTGACGCTGAACATCATGTTCATCACGTTAGGCCAGGTTATCGCATACATCGTCGGCTGGGCTTTTTCGACGTACGGTCACGCGGAGACAGGATGGCGGTGGATGGTCGGTCTGGGTGCTCTGCCTGCCATTGTTCAGGGGAGCATGATTGCTTTCATGCCCGAGACACCTCGATGGTTGGTCAAGGTCGGCAGGTCTGGCACAGCAAAGGAGGTTATTCGAAGAGTCAATGGCGACACCTTGCAGCATAATGCGGATGTCATTATTAAAGAGATCGAGCTGGAAGTGCGGGATGAGTACGAGGCGCAACGGTTGCGCGATCTCCGAGCATCTGGCCGTTGGAAGTGGCTCGGCGGATGGGAGCTTCTGATCAGTGAAGGAAGAAACCGGAGAGCTTTGGCCATTGCTTGTCTGCTTCAAGGCTTGCAACAGCTCTGCGGATTTGTAAGTGATGATGCAAACTACGAATACTACGAGAAACTAACAATCTATAGAATTCACTCATGTACTTCTCCGCAACCATCTTCACAGTCATTGGATTCCAAAGCCCAACGCTTACCTCTATGGTAGTCGCAGTTACAAACTTCCTCGGCACAGTTGCTGCGCTCGGACTTGTTGATCGCATAGGCCGAAGGAGAGTTCTCCTATACTCGATCCCATTCATGATCGGAGGCTTGCTGCTGTCTGCGTATGGCTTCTCGTTCCTGTCATTGGCCGCAGGAGTCAACACCACGCCCGATGAGCCGCCCGCCACATCGGGCCACGAGATGGCTGCCCTCACTATCCTTGTGAGCATTATGGTTTATGTCGCTGCGTATGCGCTAGGTCTGGGCAACGTGCCATGGATGCAGAGTGAACTGTTCCCTCTGGCAGTTCGATCGCTCGGCAGTGGAGTCGCAACATCGACAAGCTGGGCAGCCAACTTCGTCATTGGATTGACATTCCTACCATTGATGGATCTGCTGAGCCCATCTTGGACATTTGTGTTATATGCGTGTATCTGTGGTGTTGGTTACTTTCTGGTCTGGCGCATTTATCCTGAGACGGCGGGTTTGAGTCTCGAAGAAGCGACAGCTTTGCTCGACGATGGTTGGGGCGTTCGATGATATATCCTGGAATAGAACATAAATATTATGACATTGCAATTTTTTGTCGTTCTTTCATGGCATTAGCATTACACAAAAGCCTTCTTGGCCGTATGATCGAGAGTCTTCGGTGGGTAGTAAGTGGAATATCATGAACAAAACAATGCGGCTTATTTGCGGTAAACCGCGGCTAGTTTTGAGTGAGTGACACGGGAAAGTGAAGGAAAAAAAAGATCATCAAAAAGCGAATAGCGAGGAGGAATCGCTTACGCCGAACCTATTACATCACCTTGCATTGTCCAAGCTTTTCCAGAAGCTCACAGGTGGGTGGAACCACTACGGGAGACGACTCGGCCGGCTCCCTCCATTGGCTGTTGGTTTGTTGACGATATGCGCGAGGGAGCGGAGTGCATATGTATGCAGTCTTGGTAAGATAACGGGATTTGAAAGCTGCTGAATAACGCATAAGGATGATCGGTCCAATTCTCGCATCTGACAATTTTCGCTGAAATACAGTTCATAAGCTCAGGGGCATCTAAATAAACGAGAGCTGGTCAATGCTACAAGGAATCTGCAAATACAACCATTCAAAAGTATCGGATCTCTACAATGTAACAAAGGGGAACCAGTGGGGCAGGGGCATTTTGGAACCTTTGAAGCCCAACAATGGAGCTGATTATCAAGAACAAGATTGGAATTCACGATAATATCTAGATTGGTATCCATCCCACGGGATCTCGGCCCCGTTGGCTTGAGACACGGCCGAATCTTTTGCTTACCGAGATGATCCGCAGAGAAAAGAGTCATAACACGGGTGTTCTGAATAATCAACGTGCATCAGCAGGGTCAGCTTGAGGATCAGACGGATATACTATACTTTTATCGGATATATGACCCCTTGTTGCAGCTCGGGCCTTGTCCCGGCGCCGGTGCCGAGCGTGGATGCCGAAGACAAGTGGGCCTCTTCCGTACCAAGCAGAAGATTTTTCTGTGTTGCCAGGGATTGAGGACTGTTAGTGCTCGTGTTGGGTCGATAGTTAGTAATGAATGGATCTCGTTTTCGTCCTGGAAGAGATTGGCATTGGGACTGGACTTTGTTTACAGTGGGCCTTGTCAGTACTTATAGATGGCATCACCCCTTGAATCATGAATCTCCCTGTTCTGCTCTGTCTCATTATTCTCTCTAGATTAGATACAGACCGAAAAGTAATCGAGTCAATCCTCTCTCTCCTCCTCTGACTCGAATTTCTCAACGTCTTACCTGCATCCGACCTCGGCTTGACCTTTTTCGTACAATCATCACGTTAGCGTCGCGATCCATCTATTCTCGCCTTTTCCCACCAGCTTATAGCGTCATAGCTGCAGCTTACAGCGACAAGACGTAGACGCTATACATATATCTACGCCCGCACACTTCTCTAGACTCACTAATTCCAGTTTTCCCGACAGTTGACTCCTTCATCTGAACTGAAGCCGAAAACCACAGTCAAGATGGCGGGGAATATCGTGGATCAGGAGCTCCTAGACGCTGAACGCGCTGCTTCTCCTCAGCGATACCAACAGCGCGACAGTGCTGAAATAGAACGAGTCATCTCCGCATCAACCGTCTCCTCCTCATCCTCCGAGAACTCAGCCCGTCGACGAAGCCGCTCAATTGGCCAGTACAACAGCATCAGCCGTATCTCGACCCAGAACGACCTAGAGCGTCATCCTACAGAACTCAGCAGAATCCAGACAGCTCGAAGTCAACACAATGCCACCGTCGGAGGCAGTCTTCGTTCCCGTACAGCCTCGCGAGCTTCAAGAAAGCCTCTCCCCAACTTTGGCGCTGGAAAGCCATATCCTCCTCCTTTGCCCGAGCAGGAGCAGTATGTTGTTGAATTCGACGGACCCAATGATCCCATGCATTCGCAGAATTGGCCGTTAAGGAAGAAGCTTATCACTGCTGCTGTTTTGGGGTTCACCACCATGACATCCGCCTTCACATCCTCTATTTTCTCCGCTGCGACTATGGTTGTTGCTCACGAGTATCATGTTGGCAACGAGGTTGGTCTTTTGGGAACGACCTTTTACGTGCTTGGTTTTGCTTTTGGTCCCTCGCTTTGGGCTCCTCTGTCTGAGTTGCGCGGTCGTCGCCTTCCAATTCTCATCTCCATCTTCGGTTTCTCTGTCTTCTCCATCGGCTGCGCAACTGGCAAGGATATCCAGACTATTCTTCTCTGCCGATTCTTCAGTGGTTTCTTCGGTGCTTGTCCTCTTGCGGTCGTCGCTGCTGTCTTTTCCGACATGTTCGATAACCGTACTCGAGGGACTGCCATTACTCTCTTCTCGATGTCCGTCTTTAGTGGTCCTCTTCTGGCTCCCTTTATTGGTGGTTTCATTGTTGAGTCTCACCTTGGATGGCGCTGGACTGAGTATCTTGCTTCTATCATGGGTTTCACTGCTCTCATTCTCGATATCATCTTCTTGGAGGAGACCTACCCGCCTGTCATTCTCATCGCCAAGGCGGCTGATCTTCGACGTCGCACTAAGAACTGGGGTATACATGCCAAGCAAGAGGAAATCGAGGTTGACTTCAAGGAGCTTGTCCAGAAGAACTTTTCTCGACCTCTGCGTCTGCTCTTTACCGAGCCTATTATTCTTCTGCTCTCCATCTATATGAGTTTCATCTACGGATTGCTCTACCTCTTCCTTACTGCCTACCCTCTTGTCTTTGTTGGCGTCCACGGCTTCAGCTCTGGTCAATCCGGTCTTTGCTTCTTCGGCATGATTGTTGGTCAGCTTATCGCTGGTGCTACAGTCATTGCTCAACAGCCTTGGTACATTCGCAAGCTTGCTGCCAATAATGGCATTCCTATTCCTGAGTGGCGTCTGCCTAACATCATGGCTGGTGGTGTCGCCTTTGCTATTGGTATCTTCTGGTTTGGATGGTAAGTTACTCGCAAACCCGGCAATTAAACAGAATACTAACTCTTGATAGGACTGGATACACCAAGGACATTCACTGGATCGTTCCCACTCTCAGCGGTCTCTTCACTGGCTTCGGTCTCATGTCCATCTTTCTCCAGGCTCTCAACTATCTCGTCGATGCCTACCTCATGTTCGCCGCCTCCGCCATCGCCGGTAACACATTCCTTCGATCTCTCTGCGGTGCTGGTTTTCCTCTGTTTGCCCGTCAAATGTTTGATGGTATGGGCATTCAATATGCTGCCACTCTTCTCGGCTGTGTCGCCGCTGTGCTCGCACCAATCCCCTTCATCTTCTACCGTTACGGTGCCAAGATTCGCCAGAGGAGCAAGTATGCTCCCACCGCTCCTCCTGCCCCTAACTCTGGCTCTTCGGCAGAGGAAGACGAGAAGGAGAATGTTAACGATACCGCCCTGGCTGCTGTCATCGCTCGTCGTGACAGTGTGGCCAGCGGAGCCAACAAGGAGAGCGCTTAAGTCTCATCACCATTTTCACATATCTTTGCGTATTTAATAACTAGCAGCGTCTGATGGAGTTTTCGGGTCACGCTTGGAAATGGGCGTTTCATGACTTGGGCTCGTTGGATGATAACGGTGTAGCGGGTTTGCAAAAATGTTGTTTTGGATAGATACCACTAGGAAATTGTTCTACCATGACGAGATGGCCACGCAAACATCTCTTCGTGTGATACCCTAATTAATAGCAATTTTTCATTGAAAAGACCAATGCCTATATGTGCTGTTGCAGTCTACTAGACTCTTTACTTTGAGGATTGAGCTTAGAAGGAAATGTTGCGGCATGAATCTGATCAAACCCACAAGCACAATCGGGCAAATTCAGTATAACTAAATTGGGATAGCTTTTGAAATGATTCAATAATTTGAGATAAACAGGGTAAACTTAGTGGCCAGAATTTACAACACCGCTGCGAGAACATCTCGAGGGATGCTGCCATTCAGTTCAGGCGTTGCAGTTCACAAAAGTACACATACAAACACAGAACGCATGCAGAATATATCAAACACTTATCAATTTGATTAAAGAGCTCAGCTCCATCCGAGTCATATCGACTGTCCTCAGTCCAACCAGGGTCTGGCTGTTCCGTGTCTATATAGAATATACCGCGTTAGATATCATTTAGTTATATCGTTCCAGACAGTAGTGAATATACATAAGACAAACACAAGGGGAATTTCAACAGTATGTCCA
>JABSTL010001475.1:0-11228 GCA_013759095.1 Fusarium sp. NRRL 29148 | reverse complement strand
GGTATCTATTATAATTACACTGATGAGCTATTTCTGAATATTCATTAAATTGCTCATCACACATTTTGACAAACCGCACTTCTTTTTATTTACTCCAATCGTCTTGATCCCATAACGAGCCTTGTGAATGAACAGATATCGAATATAGGGTAGCTGTATCTAGTTGCTTCACATGTCGAGGGCAATAACAGGCATTAGGTTTGTGTTCATTGCTGATTTGGATGTCTTCTCCTACAAACAGCAGGCGATACTTGAATTGAGTATGCGCTAGGTAACTTCCATGAGAGAATATGTATGGTATGCATCCTCAGAGCGAGATCCACGGCTTGTTATACGGTGTTTTCGTTCTCCCCTCACTTGACCACTTTAACTTACACGACTACGTACGTGTGTTGCCCATTCTGTGCATGTCTTTTTTTTTTGTTGCGCGCTCAACATGTGTGACCACACATAATCTTTTAACCACCACACCAGCCAAGCCTGCTACTGATACTCGCTCAGTACTTGATACTAATATATCGGGATGCATACTCCCAAATTTATCGTTAAGCACGCCGCCATCAACTGAGGAAGATCTGAAGATGATATCAAGATTACTTGGCTACTCAACGATAGAAAAAACCCCGACGAAACAATTGCCCAGTCTCAGCGGAAGTAAACCTACCAAATCATTAAGGTAATGCCGATTTCCCATGCTGGCATCTACTACCTATGTAGTAGGCATGGATCTGTAATAACAACCCCTCCAAAATCTAGTATACCGCTAAGACTTAGCTTGGGAATTTGGCTTTGAAACAGGCACTCTCAGGTCACCATTGGATACTACGAGACCCACGTATCTCTAAGCCAGAAAAGGACTCATGAAACAAAATATTGGCCTGATATTAGTCAGTCTCATGCTTGCTATAGCGAGGGGAGGAAAGAAAACTCGGGACCTCGACCCTAAATGACAAAAAGACTTAGGTAACTCGCTCGACTCCTCGGCATGAGTTTAGGATATTTTTGCTAAGTTTATTTTGACACCCTATATCAAGTTCCAATGTTCTCTTGCTCCCCAAAAGGCATAGGAAGACATCCATTGCTACAGCAAAGGTCCCTCCCACAAGCTTTTGGCTTAGTCTAACACTTGACCCATCCTGCCGTCTTGCTATATCCTGAGTGCCTATTTCGACTGTACATAAACCTAATGCGCTTATGACATCAACGTAAAATCGAGAATGGAACGTAACTACAGAGTACAGTACATGCATCCAGACTAGACTCTGACGCCATTGGAGTGTAAAGTAAAAATAAAACAAAGGCTATCTGCAGATTTATGAGAGAGGGGTAGTGATATCCAAGAGCGAGAGTGTTAAATGTGGCGTCAGCTGGTTACAATACCTACCTAGGTAGGTAAGGTAGCTATGCTGTGACATGGAAGATTTTGGATGGCGGGAAACGCTGGCAAGGTGTGAGTGAGACTGAGAATGAGGGCGCTGTTGTTAAAGAAAGGCCGGAGCTTGAATGACAGGTAGACCCCGAAGACTAAAATTGTGGGTACTGAATCTAGAGGCATGATTTTGTTTAACCCTATCTGACAGCCAAGTGAGATGTTATTTGACCATCCCGGCTGCAATAAAATTCCAAATCATCTCACAAAACCCTTATCACGAAATTGCCACAGGACCTATGTAGTTCGGGAGAAACTCGCACCGTCAATCTTGTTATGCAACTAGAACTGAGTTGACCGTGCTCAGCAAACTCAAATTAAAGACCAAGGACCCTCTCCATGATTTCAAGTAGAGATTCCTGCACAGATACGACAGGGCAGTATTCTACACAACTTCGAAGGCCAGTGCAGTGTGATTACCTTGGGATAAGTAGGTACTCAAGGTAAAGCCTCAAAGCCGAAACGATGCGACTTTGAATTCCAAACGAAGCCAGCTATAGAACACTCTAATCAAAATGGCCATAATGAAGGGATCATCTACATTCCAGACTTTTTTGTCTGACGTTTTCTTGTAGCTGAATCGACAATCAGGGCGTCTCCTAAAATAGCTCCATTCTCAAGCTCTGCTGGTCCCCCTTGGCGGGCAGGGCGGGGAGCTCAACTTCAGGGCACCCTTTAACTGAGTCCATGTCCAGGGTCCACCGGGCTGGTTCATCAACCTCTCGGTGCCAGGCAGCCAGCCTCGCCCGAACTCCTGCTACAGGGCCGCCCCAATTTATTTTTGGCGAACTCCGTCAGCGCCTCACTGTCACAACCCTTGCGAGCTTCCAATTCTAGTTCCAGTTCCACTGTCAACGTAGTAAGGGGCAGACAGGAACACCAACGCTACAGCACCCCCCCTTGGATCGGATCTCAATCAACAGCTGGCTTCTGGCATTCTTCCATTCATTCTGCCGCCGGACGCAGTACCTACCTAGTCTCTCGTTCCCAATTTCCCTGATACAATCTGCATTGATTGCTTCTTTATCTGGGTTTGATCCATGGTCGAGGCCACCTGACCGTTCCTTTATCCTCGACGAGAACGACACACCGTTACCTTGAAAGCATTTAACACCCTCAACCATGTCGCAACCGCAAGATGTCGCCTCGCCGGTAGCCCAACATCACACCGATACCGAGCCTGAAAAGCATGAGCAGCAGCAGGATACACACGAAATGTCCGAGAAACAAGATGGGCCAGAGGCACACGACGAAAAAGAAACAACAACCACAACGAAGGACAAACAAGAGGATTTAGGCATGCACAAAAAAGACGAAGACAGCATAGCAGAGAAACATGAGGATAAGGCTGAAGACAAGCACGAAGACAAGCACAAAGAAAAACCAGAAGAGTCAAATGACAAGCCTGAGGGAAATCAACAACAGCAGCTGTCGCAAAACGACACCAAGGTCGAAAGACTCTCGTCTGGCACGAAGTCTGACGACACTATGTCTGTAGGTTTATCCCACATTCCTCCCTCGACCTACTGCGGTGCCAGTCACACGACAGATGCCATCCCTTATTTCGCTTCAATGCTGATTAATTTATTTAGGCATCTGACACTGATGATAAATTCGAAGATGCTGTAACGCAGTCCCCGGCAAGGTCCCTTACCAAACGAACTATTTCACGGGCTAAACGCCGTGACAGCGAAGTGGAGGAGCGAACCGATCGGCGGTCTGAAGAGTTGCATCCCCAAGAGGATACTCTAGACACAAACGTCACTCAGCATAAAGCCACTGGATCCGAGGCAGGCAGCGTCAAAGGAAAGCAATCACGACGCAAACCGTCAATAGCTTCCACACGAATTTCCAATACTTCAAATCTGGACAACGTCAGTCTTGACGACGATACGCCCCCATCTCCAGGTATGCACATTCTCTTTGCCTTATAACACTGCACATAATACTGATCTTTGCAGTGCCAAAAGATCTTCCACCGAAACCAAACAGCAAGACGATATCTCTGAACAGCATCTCTCTTCCGTCTATGCCGTGGTCGCCCGCCGCTGATGCTTCCAAAAGCCCTGTGCCATCAACAGCTACACTTGCGCCCACCCCACCAGTGCCTCAACCTCCGCCACCACCTAGTCGAAAGCTGACAAGCCCTTTCTCTTGGCTTTCTCGAAGCTCCAGCAAAGAGAGAGAACCTCCGCTTCCACCCCCCCCTGCTGGCCGAAGGAACACTGCTGGTTCGATTGCAACACTATCAAGCAATCCTGAAATGATGTTGAGTCGACTCGAGGAGGAAAAGGATGGAGACTCACTACTCGGTGACCCTGCCCAACGGGTCACCCTGAAAGACAGATTCAGGCAATTGCGACAACAAGAAGAGGCTGCTCGCGCAATCGCTGAAGGTGACAGTAGTAAATATGACGGAGCTCTTGGCCTTACTTTACCAGGTGATGAAGGCCAACCACAAGAGAAGCCTCCGTCGTCGCCTGTTCCTCAGCCTATTCCTGGGCTGGCCCCCGGCACAGTAGCGGGAGTCAACGCAGGACCTTCGGCCATTTCAGAAGAAAAAGTTGATTGGGACCTGTGGCAATCTGTTGTATATGAGGGGCCAGCTGCTGTTGCTCGAACCAGTGCCGAGGAACTGAACAAAGCTATTGCAACCGGCATCCCTAGTGCAATTCGTGGCGTTGTCTGGCAAGTGTTGGCTGATAGCAAGAACGATGACTTGGAATTAGTATACAGAGATCTGGTGGCTCGCGGTACAGACAAGAGCAAAGACCGTCACAGTAATAGTACGACTGCTAGTTCGCTGAGCAACGGAAACCTCAGCGTTCATAGCGGGGATGCCGTCACATCATCGGCCTCTTCCATCAATTCGGACCACTCAGGAACAAATGGCACGCCATCTCCTAACGAGAAGAGCACAGAGGTTGTTTTGAAAGCTCAAGCTGCCGCAGCGGCTGAGCGGAAGCGGAAGGACAAGGAGGACGCGGCGACACTACAGAAACTGGAAAAGACAATACGCCGGGATCTTGGTGCTCGAACCAGCTATTCTAAGTATGCGGCTGCCGCTGGACTTCAAGAGGGCCTGTTTGGTGTCTGCAAGGCATATGCCCTTTTTGACGAAGGTGTTGGCTACGCCCAGGGTATGAATTTTCTCATCATGCCGCTACTATTTAACGTAAGTCTGACTCTCGCACGGCTTTTGCGACATGCTCACATGCTCCCTAGATGCCTGAGCAGGAAGCTTTCTGTCTCCTTGTTCGACTGATGAATCACTACAAGCTGCGAGATTTGTTTGTCCAAGATATGCCCGGATTGCACATGCATCTTTATCAGTTCGAGCGGCTTTTGGAAGACTTCGAGCCAGCATTGTACTGTCACCTTCACCGGCGAGGAATATCTCCTCACCTCTATGCCACGCAATGGTTCTTGACGCTTTTTGCCTACCGGTTCCCTCTTCAACTAGTCCTCCGCATCTACGACCTTATTTTCTCCGAGGGCTTGTCAGCAATTCTACGCTTCGGAATTGTTCTAATGCAGAAGAATGCCAGCATTCTCCTGGGATTATCTGACATGCAGCAACTGACCACATACCTTAAGGACAAACTGTTCGATGTCTACATCGATAAAGATCCTAGCCATGGCAGTCTTCTTGAAAATGGTTTCTTTGGAAGCTCGAGCTCTAGCATCGATAAGGAAGTCTATCGTGCAGACCAGCTTGTAAAAGATGCCTGCGAAGTTAAAATCACACCAGAAATGCTCAAATCTTATACCACAGAATGGGAAGAGAAAACCAAGGCCGAGAAGGATCGTGAGAACGAACTCTTTGAGCTCCGCACTACGAACCATAATCTCTCCATTCAAGTCCGGAAACTGGAGGAGAGGGTTGAAGTATGCGATCGTGAGCAAGCAGATCTGGCCACAGAGCTTGTTCACACAAAGGTTGAAAACCAGGAACTCAAAGACGAGAATGACAGCATGAGGGGTCAAGTTCGGGAGTTAAAGATCGTCATCGAGAAGCAACCCATGGAAATAGAGGAGACATGGAAACTTGAGCGGGACGATCTGATGAAACGCAATATGCATGTCCATGAGGAGAATCAAAGACTCGAAAAGGAGCTGTCCGAGTTGGAAGAAGAGTTGGTCCAGACAAAGCTGCGCTATGCAGAGGTGAGTTTTTCCTATTGCTCACTGATGTTTATCTGAAGTTGATTTACTGACTCATCATTCTAGATCAACTCTCAGCACGAGACCTTGAATCGTAAGTGGACTGACCTGAAGCGTCAATTTGCGTGAGAAAGTCAGAAGAAGTCCCAAAAAACCTGTTCTGGTTATATGTTCCTGAACCATACTTCATGTATAAAGTATTCTTGTTTACCCGATTCCACTTTTAGCTTACTGCAGTTGGCCCTGTTGGCTTAGTAGCTTGCTGAAAATGTCGGATTAGGCATTTGTAATGACAGTAATAAACAGGGGATAAAGATAATGAGGCGTCGATTCCCGTATTTTACTACTATTTACGATGAGAGCTGTTGTACAGCGTTGAGAGTGGTGCTGTATGCTAAAGTATACCCAGCTGTCTGTGGTCTGCAAGGGCATAGGAGTTAACTTATCCCGCCTGTAACGCATACCCCATATAGAATGAATGGTGGAACGGTTTCGGCATTCCAGCTAGAACATCAAGTCACGCGGTGCAAGTACAGAAACCTTGATCATGAAGTAAATTCAGCGCAAGAAAAATTTTCATTCCCTCAGGACCCATTCCGATGCGTCATGTTAAGCTCATCTTGTCCTAACTATCAAGATAGCGAGAAATCCTTGAACACCATACCAAGGGCCGACATTTGGTTCTTTATGTAGCTTTTTTTTTGACAAGTTTACTTGTGAAGCTTACGCTGGTAGAAAGCGAGCTCCTCTCCCTCCAGAATGTAACCATCAACACGGCCAGACTGACCGGGTCGGCTGGAAACAACGGCGTAGAGTCGTCCAGCCTCGAACTGCTTCTCGATGGCGCTCTCGACCTTGCCGCGAGAAGAAAGACGGGCAGCCTGCTTCTTCTCAACGGCGTTTGACTTCTTCACCTCCTCCTCAGTCTTGCCCTCCTTGGCAGCCTGAGCCTTCTGGCGTCTTCGGCCGATGGCCTGGCCGTAGTGGGCTTCGTACCACTGTCGGAAGGGAGCGGCATCAACTTGGACGACGGCGCTCTTGGTGAGGGTGTTGGTTCGGACAAGCTCATTGTTGGAAGGGTGGTAGGCGACAGCAATGACACGGGTCTTGCGGGTCAGACCCTCGGAGCCCCAGGCAAAGTTGCCGGAGTCGAGACGGAGGGCACGGTACTTGTGGTTACCACCTCGGGTTCGGACGGTGTGAATGCGCTTGGGGCCAATACGGGTGTTGGCACCCTGGCGACCAGCCTCGAAAGCGCGCTTCTTCCCTGTTGTCAAAGGTCAGAACGCATGTCCAAGAGGATCATACGGGCTTTCGGATTATTACGCACGGTAGTAGGCACGCTTGGCACCGGAGGCGGAGCGCTTGTGTCGAGAGTCACGCGAGATACCCATGATTGCGGTTTCTGCAAGAAAGAAGAAAAGACGAAGTGGTTAGCCGGTGTTTTTGCTTGACGGAGACAGGGAGAACAGAGAAGAGCGAGCAACTCAATCGGCGGGTTCTTCGAGATAGTGAATCATCGAGCAGCGCAGCGTATTGATTAATTCGTCTCTTCTATCTTGTCGTATGGCAACTTACCTGATGATGTTGACGCTCACCAGGCAATCGAATTGGCGGATGGTCGTGAAGAACTTTTTGGCTGAACGAGGATTCAAGCTACGGAAACGTGGGTGGAGGATTTGGCAAGTGCGGGACCTTAGGGCTTGCCAGAACTGATTCGGTAGAGTAACACGTGACTCGGGAAGATAGATGTTCCACTCGAGCTGGAGAGAGCGAAGAGTTCTAGCGTGGGGCCTGATGAGCCTCCCCTGCAGACTACCTAGCTAGATAGTGACCAATAGTATAACACCCAACTCCCATCATGAAAATCAGCATGACCTGGAAAAGTGTCCCGAGTGTTCACTGAACACCTTATACTATCGTCTCGCCAGGGTCAGGGTCAGGTTTACTTGGTTTATATTCTCTTTTGATGTAGTATCTATCTGTTGCACTTCCAATGTCTGAATTCCTTCGAATTTGTTAGCAAGGATCGTGAAGATCTTCCTACCACTACTCCGTACTGGCCCCAAAATCTCAAAAGTCTGTCCAAAGCGCCTCCAAGCGTATCGTCGGCGCTGGCACATTCAATCATTTATTTGGGGAAAATGATGTTAAGCGCATGCCATAGGTAGCCCATTCAGCTTTCTGCCGGTTTCTACTTTGAATTTTCCCTCTTTTCAATCTCTTGCTCCTTTTCCCGGGACCTTCTCCCCAGCTCCTGTCCTATCACACTTCTCGTTGTCCCCTTCCGTCCATTCCGCGTCATCTTCGGTTGCATTTATGGATTGAAGAAGTGTAGCGGGAATGAAAGGGGTTTCCTCTGACTGCAGCTCGATCGGTGGGGCAATAGGAGGCTCTTCTGGCGTCACAGGACAAAGATAATGTGATCCAACTTGAACAGTTCTCTTGTCGTTACGGACTGCCCCCTCAGAGCCGTAAGCCGCAGATATTTCTGAAGATGATGTGCGAAAAACGAGATCCAGCTTTGGGAGAGGCAGGCACCGGCCCTGTCGACTGGAGCGTTTGTCTCCCTCTTCCTTGAATTCGGCGAGGGTTGGCCATCCAGCACCATAAGGCGGCTGATTCCGTGATGTGCTGAAGCAATTGCTAGCTGCGAACACCGGGGAAAGACAATCGGCAAAATTCTTCCCCCGGAGGAGCTTCACAATAGGTTTGAATTGAGTCCCCACGCCTTCAGCGACGCTCGCATTCGTCTTTGCTAGACGTTGCTTAACCACTTGATCGAGCTTCCTCGTCTTTGATTCTGCCAGATTTGCTTTGAAAGCTGTCAGCTCTACTGGGCTCTGAGGAACAAATGGAGACTGGTCAGCGCTCATGTAACGTAGATTGGCCATCATCTTCTGAAACGCCTGCCGTTCCTTTGTAGCAAAGCTTGTCCATCTTTTGGATTGAGACCATGAACCCGACTCAGATCCATTCAAATTGAAAGTCTGTTTCAAGGTAGAACTGAACGTCTGAGGAAGTTGGCGGGCGGAAGATGGACCTCTGGGTGCATTCTGGAGCGGATCGACCAGTTTATCAGTCTCTCGAGCTTTGTTCTCCTCTTGGGGTGTAGTCTCTCGCTTAAGGTTGATCTTCGCACCTCTCACAACGCGAGGAGAATCGTGCGAATTCTGTGCCTGTCGAGTTGGGATGAATCCTTTAATCTTACTATAGTCAGCCACCTTGCGAAGTTCTTTCTTGACTTCCTCTTGCGTCGAGTCGTCACTGCAAACAGCACTGAGGAGTTGACGGTCTTTACCAACAGGCACTGAAGTCATCTAAATATCAGGATACTTGTTGTGCTTTGACCTCAGCTGTGCCCCTCCACTTTGATCATTGATCATATCGAATTGAGTTCTCAAAGGGGTTGTCGTATCAGACACATTGGTAGCTGCACCGGAGCTAAAGTTGCTTGCCTTGGCGGAACTAGAGGTACTGGCCTTTTTCTCATGCTGGCTTCCTGTAGGCTGAATCCTCGAGTCACTCTGTGAATTGCTGCACTGGGAAGCTGGGTATAACTCAGACCTTTGAGGAGACTGCAAATGCATTCGGTATTGACTATAGGGCTGCATTTGCGGTCGTATATGTGACTCTGGCTGATAATAAACGAAATGCTGTGGCGGCTGCGGCGCATAATACATCCCACCCCCCCCCTCAAATGAAGGCCAATCCATTTGTTCATAATGACTATCATAGTCCACCGGATAGTCCATCATCATCTCTGGTTGAGCCGAATGGGTTGACCACGGGACCGGGGCCAGAGGCCATGTTAGAGGCGAGTATGGCATCATAGGCGGCACCAGAGATGGTCCCATACGTGGCGCATAGTTGATCGGAGGATGCATCATTGGATGGGACCGTTCTGATGGAAAGTGGCTGTAAGTGGGATTCGGGAAAACTAGAGGACCTGGATACCCAGACAATGACATAGCTCTCTGGTTCGGAGAAGGTGTACGTTGTAATCTGGAGCCTCGCGGTCTACCGTCTGGATGGGGAGTTGGGGGTCTCCATGCCCTCTTAGGAGACCGAGTTCTCGCTCTGGCGTCAGCCGGCCGCGTGTTTGCCTTGGTTGTAGGACGGCGGCTGGAAGAGTGGTGAGATGAGGCCGGAGGTGTATAAACGTCGGGTTTGAGGAAATCAAGCGACTTCCTCGGAGTGTAAACTGTCGGTTTCAGATATTCCAGGGGAGGCTCTTTACTATTCTCTTCCCCATCATCAGAGGACTGTGAGAACTGATGCCCTAGGCTCAACCGCTCATCATTAACCGAGTTTGAAGACAGGGCCCGGCCGTCTCTGCCTCTGGACCTACAGCGCCTGCTTCGTTGTTTCTTTTTCATTTTCGGACTCCGAATCCTGAGAGGGTCAACTGTGTTCACAGCTTGGAGAGCAGGGAACATAGATTCGTATCCTTCGGGGTCGATAGTAATGGAAGGAATTGTTCTACCTCGGGGTCGTGCTCGAGGCGAGCGCACATCTTGATCTGGATGTCGTGCTTCCATGGAAGACGGAGTAGAAGATCCATCTTCGTCGGAAGAGAACTCATTTTCCGAAGGTTCAACCGGGACAAATGTTGGTGCACAGGGATTCATGATAGTACCCGGCGATGCATATGTGTAGGCTTTGAAAAGCGATGAGTGTTTTAAGAAATCGAATATGTTGATCAATAATTCAGCTTGACAATAAAGTCAAAAGATAGGCTATGACAAGCAAGTTTGTCAGCTTGTTTCAAGTCATTCGCTTGTTATCAGGTAATCGTAATCTATAGATCTGAAAGAAGGGCATATGTCAGTTAGAGCTGTCTAAGCTTTCTCCTGAGTATGCTTGCCTATGGAATATGATATAATGTCCAGATTCTGAGCAAACAGTAAGGTGTATCGATGACTTTTCATAGAAGGAACAAGATGCCTTTCATCGACAAAATGGTGATAGTAGTTTGTGGTAGAAAGAAACTGTTTCGAGAAGACTGTGAGTAGAAGAGACAAGAAAAGAAAGAAAGCTCCTAGCGAAGGGCGAAATAGCGAAATGCTTAAGCGCCGAGAGGGTATGCGCGAGGTTAATACGTGAATGCGTGGCAGCTGATCGCCAGCTGCCGGATAACTAACTACTGGCAAACAAATCGCAGGGACAGGGATATGCTGTTTTGGGACAGGTAGTTTGGCTTGGGGGAAAGAAAAAGAAGAAAGGGAAAAGAAAACATAGAGCGGATGTATTTTTACTCCAGGCACCTAATGATGGCCGCCACACCGACGGCCATGGTCTAGTCCAGATGAAGGGAGAATTTAAGATCATGGATGACCTAGGTGGTGGTGAGGGACTGATCTTTCTGGCAGTTGTCAAAACTGTCAACGCCAAAGCAAAGTGAGAGATTTGCTGGCTGTTCTATCCAAAAGATCAGATGATTTTGACACTATGTTAAACTATCTCTTGTCCGGCCAAGTTCATAAAGATGTACTTCAGGAATAATGCTACTCATGTCACTCCATGACACTCAACACTGCCTACAGTCATAGTACTGAGCTGTGTACGCGGGGGCAAACTTGGCTTTATAGATAGAAGATCTATTTAACAATATGATAGATTTAATATCTTTATA
>JABSTL010001474.1:0-14683 GCA_013759095.1 Fusarium sp. NRRL 29148 | reverse complement strand
TTATTATACCCTTTATTCATATCATATCTTTGGTTAAGCTGTAAAAGGTAGCAAGCCAAGGAAGGTGTCTACAGCCTCTATGTAAACCAAGGGTTACCCTTTGCTAAAGGTCTCACAGGTCAACTAGATATGTAATGGGTGCAGTTATCTAGGAAGATAAAGACCAGCCTTGGATCCATCTGATCCATTAGGTCAAGCTGCAAAAGGGAAGCCTTTTGAAGACAACCGGGGAAATGATCTTCTCGTCAGGGGGTAATAGGGACTTTTCTAAGGACTGAAAAGACAGCTGATAGTTGAGCCTTGCTAGGCTGTGATGATCAGGTTGGAGAGACGGTGTTGAAGTCATCCACGACGAAGAGCCTTCTACAACCGGCTGCGATAATGGTTGTTGCTGTAGGTTTGTTCTATCGGGCTGCGAGAGGGAGGCCTATTAAGACGGAGGCATAGGTAGGTACATCTGATTCGGGTGATTAAAAACATGGAAACATTCTCTTTATCGGTCTCAGGGTTATAGGCCGACTGGAACCATAGACAAAGTAGGGGCTGACCTATGACCTAGCTACCCGTGTATCTAATAAGAGGTGTTCTTCAGGATAAACAGCCTGGCCACAGATGACTCATACGAGCTTCTTTATGTCTCTAATTTCATCCTCTTAAGACTGCCTTTCCGAGATAGGAAAAATAATAATAATAATAACGCCCCTCAAATCAAGAAATTCTACCCAGCACCAGTTTCTTTTAAACGCCGCCCGTGCCAAAACCCAAGAAATCAAGCGGCAGCTTCTTCGCCCTCTTGAAGAGTGAAATCCCATTCCTTGAACGCCGCCCGAAAAGCCTCGACGTCTTTCGTTTCCTCCTCAACGGTCTGTTCACAATCCTTCCATACCAGGCGACTTTCAAGGCCAAGAAGCTTAGCTAGCACACGACGTCCAAACTGAAGATCGAAGCGTATGTCTGAAGGAAGAGGCATGACGAGGGCTTTGCCCTTAATTCTGTCCTCGCCATCGTCCGCCCAGAGCCATACACGGAAGAAGTCACCCCCTGACTCGGCCTGCTGTTCGAGTGTGAGCTCCCGAGCGGTGAAAGCTGGAAGAGACTGATTCTCCGCCTCGACCTTGAAAGCGGCTTCCGCGACGCCTTTGCGAATGAGATCGGCTGAGAGAGGCATTAGTTGCCAGATAAGGTGAACATTGCGCTCTCGGCTGATTTCCCACGTCACGACGCCGAGCTTGTGTGAGGTCTTGGAGGCAATCATTGCCTGAACAGCTTCTCGAAATCGTGTCATTTCATTGTAGGTTTTTGCGGCTTCTCCTGCTGGGTCAGTGACAGGACCAATGCTCGGTATTGTAGGGTTATGTGGTAGTGGAATGATGATCAAGTGGCCTGGAAAGGTAAGGCCTTGCTCTGCAAATGTGCTCGAGGTTGGCAAAGGACCTTTGGCCGTGGAGATGTAGGCGTCGTCGCCGATACTACAGCACATGTGGGCCGATAGGTTGGGATTTGAGAGACAGAAGTAACACCGATCAGGACCCGGAGGTGGCGACCGATGGTGCTGCTTCTGGCGTCGGCCTCTATGACCTCTGCTGTTATCATCGCCCCCGTATCGGCTGTAAGAATCATCCTTGGGTGCACGCTTCTTAGTCTTAGGGTTGAACGGCGAGGTTGTCGCACCGGGAGGTACTGAAGCATCTCCTTTGTGGAGACTAAAAGCGTACAAAGACTTTGCTTTAGCGTCATTGCCGAAAGGAGCCATTGAAATGAACCGAGTGACGGAGGTGTTGTCCGTTTCCTTTTCGGTAGGATGAACGAAAGCCTCTCGTTCGTAGAAGAAGGCTTCTGGAGAAGCTGTTAAGTGATAGCGTGGTTTGAGCGCTGCACATAGTTCTGCAATATTGTCCGAAACGGCGAGTGACGCTTGGTTTGCGGGATCGAGAGAAACAAGAGACCCAGTCCAGACACCTGCTGGCCATATCGACGTCAGGAGAATATCAGCGTTGTTCGCGCCGCGCAGGCTCTTTGCGTCATCCGCTGTATGGAATGGGAGGTGCTGTTCCTTAGATAGTCCTGCAATGAGGTTGGGATCTAATTGGCCACCCAATGCGACAATCCTCACACCATCAGATGTCTTGGTAATGCTGCGCTTGCCTAGGAAATGTAGGTTCTCGCAGATCTCCTCCTCGGCTTCAACCTTGACAGCAATACGAGGTGGGAGTGGGCGGGTTCCAACGGTGAAATAGGTTGGTAGAGGGACTTCGATGGACCCGTCTAGAAGCGCATGCACAGAGTCATCGTCTTGGGTTGCGCTGAAGACATCGCCAGTGAGGATGGCCATGGAGAAGTTGTTTTTGGCGTGTAATGTTGCTAGCTTCTTGAACGCTGGTTCAAGCTGGCCATTGAGGCTGCCCAAGACAATACTTCATGAAATCGTCAGACCGTACAAGTGAGTAGTGAGTTGAATTTATAACCTACATTTTCGGTGCAGCCATATTGGTTATGGTTCTGGTATAGTGAGGCTATCACGATAACTTCTCTCCCAGGCAATGATTTGAAGAAGCTATGATGAAAGTGCATACAGAAGCGCGTTGAGCTTAAGGAAAGATAAGGGAATGCGAGCGGCGTATGATTGGCTGTAGTGGGCCCTCCCGCATTAGCGCCGCCTTATCGGTTTTGCCGCCTCTCAACCGACGGAAAAGTTTTGGAGGGTCGCATTTTCGTGGTATGTGAAGCTCTTTTTTGCACCAGGGCCTGGATCTTCAAGACTGAGAATTCTGCCCTTCCACAAAGTCATACCGCCAAGATGCCGTCCAACTCATCAGGGCGCATCACCAAGGCGCGGAAGAACAAGAATTCAACACCCCATCAAAAGAACCACCGATGGGAGTCTTTTACTACGAAAATATCCAAATTCAACTCGCTCCAACCATTGCGAAAGGTTCGCCGTCATGACCTCGATACCGAAGACCTTTCTACCACGACGTCCTATTTTCAGACCGGGCTTCAGAAATGGGGAGAACTCAATGTCTCGAAACCGTTTTCTGCGTTCAAGACCAAGGTCTGGCCGCTATGCGAGAGCCTCCCGCAACTTCTCTATTTCGAACAGAGGATAATGGATTTGTTGGCCGATTTCATAGCAGGACAGGATAAGGAAGCTCTGGAGCCTCTATTGGACCTTCTCACCGCTTTCTCGCATGACCTGGGAGTTCGATTTGAGAAACATTACGGCAGGAGTTTGGATTTGATTGTGGCTATTGCTGCGAAGCCCCAGGATGTCGATGTTATAGAGTGGACGTTTGGCGCCCTCGCCTTCTTGTTCAAGTACCTGTCAAAACTTCTTGTACCAGACTTACGGCCAACTTTTAAGGTTATGGCGCCCCTTCTCGGAAAGTCACGACACCCTCCCCATATTGCTCGGTTTGCGGCTGAAGCTCTTAGCTTCTTGGTCAAGAAAGCGGCAGCCCCCTCACATCGCGAGACAGCCTTGAAGCGCCTGGTCGAATGCGCGCGAGATGATCTTCTGAGTATCAGGGATGACCGCCAGTTTACCTTATACAAGGACGGATTGATGAATATGTTTGCTGAGGCAATCAAGGGTACTGATAATATCATCCACTCAACTGGCCCGGCTGTATTCGCCGCGCTCGTTGATGCAATTCCCGAGGAGGAGCGAACTCTCACCGAAGATACCACTTGGACCGATGTCGTCTGCGGCGTTCTCACCAGTGTTATCCACCACGCGACTTTTGATACTTTTGGAGACTTCGCTATCGGAGTCCATGAGACCATTCGAGCCAACATGGAGCGTGTGTCTCCTGCTGATCGCCAGTGGCAAGCGGTTCCTCTCTTCCGGATATACGGCACCATAGCTGGTGTTAGGAAAGGAAATCGCCTCACGGACTGGGCACCACTTATCAAGAACTTTGTCGAACTGTTATCTGAGGTTACAAAAGCTGGCCTGGAAGTGCCGCAAGACGCCGCAAGTGCTGTTTGGAAATTTGTTATCGTCAATATTGCCATTGTCTGGCACCATGCACCTATTGATGCATTGATACCCCATATCGTTCCTCTTACTCAATCACTAAGCAGGGAGCCCTTCATGAAGTGGTTCATCCCCTTTTGCTCTTATTTCTGCGAGCTGGATGCTCAGCGGTTTGGAAGTCTCTTCCGTAATGATTTTCAAAGGTGAGCATTCAAGATGAGAGGTGGTTTTTAATATTTGCTGACTATTTTAGATTTATTGCGAACCACTGGTCAGAGGAACCTAACGAGGACATGATTTGCATCTTGTTACCAAAGATGATTGAAAACCGTGCTTTCCCACCAGCTGGCGAGAAGGACAGTTGCAGAATGCCACAAGGCTGGCAGGATCAGATTGTCTCCAAGTTCGAACGCCTAGAGATATCTCCATTTCCCGAAAGGGGGCCCTATAACAAAGATCCTCAAGTTTGGCGGGATAGATGCTTGCCAAAATACTCGGCTCTTCTTCAGATACTTGAGTTGACGACTGTTCACCCGTCAACAAATGCTCGTATCGCTGAACTCCTGCTCCGGAAACTCAAGCTCGCCCTTCGCCCTTCATCTACCCTGGCATCCGACGAAGTTCATTTCATCGTTGGTCAAGGATTTCATGCTTACCTTCGTATGAGCAAGGCCGCTGGCTCCGTGGACATCACTCTGAGCCCCCTGCTCCGAGCTGCAGTTCCACGTTTCTCCCAGTCAGTAAGCTTTCTGCATGCCTATCTCGCGTACGAAGAGATCTTGCAAAGTAAGGAGATTACACGGAGACAAGACAGTACAAGTAGCGACAGCTCATCCAGCGAGGAGGACCCGGTGACTAGATCGTTGATTGAAAACCTGAGTTCTCCATCACACGATCTGAGACTGGCGTCCTTGAATTTGATGAGAGCTCTTAGCCCGACGCCAGACAACTGGAACACTGTCGAGACTATGATAGAGACCGAGGAGACTCCATTAAGTCTTGCGCATACAAGGACAATCGCCATGCATCTCCGCAAGCTAGGCCAGAATTACGCTTCGTTTGAGGAGGGCTCTTGGCTACAACGAGCTGTGCCTGCTTTCTTGTTTGGTTTGCTGACAGTCAAGCTGTCGCCTGTGTGGGATGATTCGGTAGAGACTATGAAGCAGATCACACAGACCAAGGCCGGAGAAGAGGCAATCTGTGAGGTTGCTTTCCGCTGGCTGAAGATTCCCTCAGCTCGCTGGGGCCCCTCACAACCTGAAACCCAGAGCTCGCGTCCCGCATTCGTTTCCGACTTTGAATGTACCAACGTGCGTCGACTCGAAGAAGTCGCAGCCGAGGTGGAGAATATTATTGACCGTCCTGATGAGTTGATGCTGCAGAATTTCGACGACAAGCAGCAAACTGCAGAAACAGTCGCTGGAAACTCCAGGTCTCGTGCGCTGAAAGTGTTTAACGCGATTCCCTCGATTGCAGAGAGGAGATCTCGGTTCCTTGTACCACATTTCTTGGCTTGGGCGAGTGAAGACCGAACCCCTGATTCAGCAAACGATCAAGATGTCTCCGAGGGTGCCACTTGGTCTCTCGCCGATCGCAAGGCTATGCTCAGTATCTTTTCACAGTTCATCAACCCCCGAGTTCTATACCAACATGAAGAGGTTTATACCGCACTCATGCAATTGATGGAGAATGGTGACGTTGAGGTCCAGAAGGTTACCCTCAAGGCCATTCTCGCTTGGAAACAGGAGGCCATCAAGACCTATCAAGAAAACCTGGAGTTTCTTCTAGATGAAGCTCGCTTCAAAAACGAGCTTACAGTCTTCCTTCAAGATGAGAACGCAATCAAACCAGAGCACAGGGCTGATTTGATGCCTGTTCTCCTTAGATTGCTTTACGGTCGTACAATTTCCAAGAAGGGCGCAGCAAGCGGCAGGCATGGCTTGCAGGCCACTCGGCTGGCAGTCCTTAGGAACCTCAGCGTCGAAGACATGGGCAGCTTTTTAGATATTGCCACGGGTAAGCTGAAAGATGTCAAGGTTGTCGGCGCCTCAAAGATGATCTTCGAGGAGCCTATCCTTCCCATCAGGAAGCAAGTTGGTTTTCTCAATATGATTTCCTCCGTCATATCCGAGCTTGGCACCAACGCTACGCCCTATCTAGATACACTCCTCAATGCTGTCTTGTACTGCCTTGTTTTTGCCTGCCGTCAACTCAACGCGCAAGGTATGGGCCCAGAGAGCGAAGAGGAGGAGAAGGCCAGCACGCAGTCTCTTCTTAGGGTCATTCGGTCGACTGGTTTAAAGTGTTTGATCGCTCTTTTCCAAAACGCTCAATCTTTCCAATGGGCACCATACCAGGATATCATTCTTGAGGATGTTGTGGCCCCAAGGTTAGAAAATTTGCCCAGCGAGACAACACAGGGGGTTTCCGGCATGCTGCAACTTTTCGCTACTTGGTCTGTTCTCCCCAGAATTGCACTATTCCTTGCACCACATAGCAAGATTCCCGAGGGCATTATTCCCAAAGTTATCGAATGTCTTTCAATTGAGAAGGGTAAGGATGAAGTCAAAATTCATGTTCTTACTATAATCCGAAACTTGATCAAACTTGCTACTGCGCCGGCACAAGAGTCCGAGTTCAATGAGATTATCAAAGCAGACCTTCTGGACACCAACTCGAAGACAATCTTGTCACAGATCTCTACTGTTCTGGACATGTCCGGGATTAGTAATGATTTGATGGAGGCCTGTGTTGAGACAATCCTGACCATGGCTCCTATTGTTCAGGATACCGAGGACATTCAAGCCGTGATTGAGATCTCCATCTTCCTTCTGAACCAACCTCCACGGAGAGTCAGCCCCAAGCTCAAGGGTAGAATCCTGCTCATTGTCGAGGAGTATGTGACTCGCTCCACGGCTTTTGAGAACCAAGCACTTCTCGACAATGTTTACGACACTATATCATCTCTTTTCAGTTACTTTAAAGATCGCGAAAATAGGCAATCACTTTCCAGGGCCATGCTGGCTATCGCTGGTAAGGACAACAGCCTCCAGGAAGTTGCTGGTCTCTGTGCAGCTCTCAACTCATTCAAAGAGGGGCGAATCGATGAACCGGATTATGATAGACGCCTGGCCGCTTACAGTGCAATCTCGGGCGATCGGGAGACTCCATTAACTCCAAAGCAGTGGCTACCTTTGCTTCATAACTTGACTTATCACATTCGAGATGATGCCGAGTTCGGTATTCTTTCGTCCAACTCGGCCGATGGACTTCGGCGGTTCATTATGGATGCAGCAACATGCTCTTCTGAAATTTCGAAGGCGAGATTTGACATCCATTTGAGAGGTGTCATCTTGCCTGCTCTTTACGCCGGAGCCCGAGAGCCATCTGACACAGCTCGGCGAGAGTATCTTCGAGTTATGGGTCATCTCCTATCCACAATGCCCGAATGGGAACCCGTAGCTGACCTCAGTGCATTGTTGAATGATCGGACAGAGGACAGCGCTGAACTAACCTTCTTCTTTAATATCTTGAGTCCTGCAACAGCAAGACAGTTAGAGGCTATGCATATTTTGGAAGCAGCCAACAAGCAGAAGGAGATGGGAAGCCAAAACCTGGCTCAGTTCTTTATTCCACTCCTTGAGCACTTCATTTTTGGTCGCGCTGATGGAGTTGATGACCATGGACTCGGCGCTCAAGCAATTATCACCATCGGTAATCTCGCAAGCTCTCTGCACTGGAAACACTATCGCACCACTCTCCAAAGATACATCGGCTATGTTGAAGCCAAGCCCGAACAACAGAAGTTAACAATTCGACTTTTGAGCAAGGTCGCTGATGCACTTGTCGACGCAGCTGAAAACCAGCCGCAGGAGTGCATGGAGATTGATGAGGTTGATGCATCGTCATCAGCCACCACCAGGCTCTCCCTTACTATTCCGACGGCAGAGAAATTGAGCATCGATGTTACTAATACCTTCCTGCCCACGCTTGTCAAGCATCTCCACGAAAAGGACGAGTCGGAAGTCAGCTACCGTGTCCCCGTTGGCGTGATCATTGTCAGACTTCTCAAGTTGCTGCCCTCGGACCAGATGGACCAGAAACTGGCTGGTGTCTTGACTGACATTAGTCACATTCTTCGCAGCAAGTCTGTCGAAGCTCGTGACATGGCTCGAGACACATTAGTCAAGATTGCTGTTATCCTCGGCTCCTCCTACTTTGGCTTCATCCTGAAGGAGTTGCGAGGAGCTCTAACCAGAGGTTACCAGCTCCATGTCCTTTCATACACCATGCACTCCATTCTGGTCGCAATCATCCCCATCTGCTCTCCTGGTGATTTGGACTATTGCCTTACCTTTGTCGTAACGGTTATCATGGATGATATCTTCGGCGTCATCGGCCAAGAGAAGGATGCTGAGGGCTATACCACCCAGACCAAGGAGATCAAGAGCAGCAAGAGTCAAGACTCGATGGAGCTTATAGCCAAGAACGCTTCGATCAGTCGACTTATCGAACTGGTCAAGCCACTACGTGCACTTCTGATGCAAAAGGTTGATCTCAAGATGGTTCGTAAGCTTGATACCCTGATGGCGCGTATTACGGCCGGACTTCTGCAAAACCCTGCTGCCGAGACCCGCGATACCCTCGTTTTCTGCTATGAGGTCATTCAGGACGTCTACAATTCTCAAAAGCCTGAAGTTGAAGAGAAGCTGGACCCTCGAGTTAAGAAATATCTTGTTCAAAAGGGTGCGAAGAAGAGTGGCGATCGAGGCAAAACTACTAAGCACACATACAAGCTAATCCGCTTCGCGGTGGACATTCTGAGGGCAATACTGAAGAAGCACGATAGCTTGCGAACCCCTGCCAACATTTCCGGATTCATTCCCATACTCGGCGATGCTATGGTTGGTGGAGAGGACGAAGTGAAGATCTCAGCGTTCCGGCTACTAGCTGTCATTGTCAAAGTGCCATTCGTTGACGATGAGGGGTCCAAGTTGTACAAGGTTGCAGTGAAGGAAGCAACTAAGAGCATCTCCATGGCAGTATCTACTACAACCGACCTATCTCAAGCAGCTCTGAAAATGCTTGCTGTTGTCCTTCGAGAGCGTCGTGATGTTGTCGTGAAGGATGCGGTGGTTGATATGCTCCTTGCCAAGTTGAAGGACGATCTCACTGAACCCCTTTATCGCCATGTCACGTTCAACTTTCTGCGGTCGGTTCTGGATCGACATCTGGAAACCGCCGCCGTTTACGACACTCTGGACTATGTTGGTACAGTTATGATCACCAATGATGATAAGGACACTCGTGATCTTGCTCGAGGTGCCTTTTTCCAATTCATCCGTGAATATCCTCAGAAGAAGGCTAGGTGGGCTAAACAACTGAACTTCATTGTTGCCAATCTCAAATACGAGCGAGAGGGTGGCCGGCTATCTGTCATGGAGATTGTCCACCTGCTTCTCTTGAAATCATCAGATGATTTCGTGCAAGAGATCTCCTCCACATGTTTCCTTCCACTATTCTTTGTCCTCGCCAATGACGACAGCGAGAAGTGTCGAGTTGCGGCTGCTGGACTACTAAAGGAAATATTCCGCAAGGCTGACAAGGAGAGGACTCAAACTTTCCTCGGACTTGTGCGAACATGGCTAGATCAGGACGGAAACGAGGCAGTTCTCAAGCTTGCCTTCCAGGTTTTCGGCTTCTATCTAGAGTCCGACGAAAATGCATCCAAGAACAAGAAGGATTTCAAGCTCGTTCTAGGAAAGATCAGCAGCGTCATTGAAGTGGAGGATATTCGAGAGGCCGATGGAGAACTTTTGGAGGCAGCACTTGAAGTCATCCGGGTCTCGTTGTCTGTGTTCCCTGAAAAGATTCTGTCAAGTAGTAGCGAGAAGATGTGGTCCAGCATCTTGAGATGCCTGTCACATCAATCGACTTCGGTCAAATTGTCATCTATTGGACTGACAAGCTCATACCTGGCTGACTTTGCTCAACAAGCCAGTGATGTAGCGGTTGGCGAAGCAGTGGCTGGCAGCCATGGACTTACACTTGATTTACCCAAGGTCCAAAATCTGGTGAGACTTGGTTTGGGTGTCCTGGCGACCCGAGACATTGACGAGAAGCTTGGAGCGGAAGCTGTCCAGGTCCTTGCTTTCTTGGCTCCTCGCCTCCCTCTCCGACCTGTAACTGAAGATGAGAGATCTGACGATGATGTCGAGCAAAAGCAGGAGGATGAGGAGGAAGAGGACGAGGAAGAGGGAGGAGAGCAGGCTGAGGAGACACAACGAAAGACCGATCTTCAACATCTGTTCTGGAAGATCTCTCACATTATTCGACGAGAGATCCCCCCTAGGGCTGTTGCCATCACACCAAAGGTGGCTGCGATGGAGCTTCTTGAAACGATTTGCCGGAGATCTTCAGCCGATCGCCTGCGACCATCTTTCAAGGCTATCCTCGTTCCCCTTCACAATCTTACTGACCCCTCCATTGCACCACCTTTCTCCAACGATGAACTCTTCAAGACGAAACATGAAGCCCTCAAGACAAGAGCCCAGATCCTCATGGATTCCCTGCAAAAGAAATTTGGGACGGCCGAGTACTCGAAGCAGCTTCTTGCTATTCGAGAGGAGGTGAGGGCCAAGAGAGAGCAGCGTTCAAGTAAGAGAAAGATTGAGGCACTGGCACAACCGGAGAAGTACGGAAGAGATAAGAGAAAGAAGTTTGAGAAGAACAAGGAGCGCAAGAAGACTCGATCAAAGGAGCAGAAGGTCATGCGACAGTCTTTCAAGCGGTGGTGAGGATGATGGACGACGTTGCATCAACTGGCGTTAGGGATTTGTGTCATTAGTTAGATTGCTTCTCGGCGTCATGATCTGGACATAGTAAAAGTCATTTGGAGAAGAAGACGAATTGAAAATGTAGCCATTATCTATTGCAACTTATTCCAGGAGATCCAAGCACCCTTGTGATAGTACGGTCCCTGGTCTTTGGGGAATATATTCGTGCCAACCAAGGGCCCAAACTGGCCCAGCGTAGCGAATATTGCCCACCCACCAGCGCGCTTGCTCTCAGTGTGGTGTACACTCGAAACCCATGGAAGAAGAATGCTGGTGCTGACAAAGATTTGTACACTGAGGAAGACTCCCGCGTATCGAGCAGCAACCCCCCTCGGAAACACCGAGAAGGCAGTATCCTACCGTTGATACAATCGCAGCAGCGGCCACAAAGGGTCAACGCAGCTTGGCGCGGTCGCTGGCAAACGCACATGCTAGAATTGTGATAAAGCAGAGAGCGTATGGGGGAGCGGGCAGTCCATTGCTTTCTTGGTGATTGAACGTGCCCATTTCGGAGATGATAGTCGGAATGAAGAGAGGTAGCGAGCCGAAGCATACGTTGCAGGGGAAGTACATCAAGCCTGGCACATAACCTAACACAACAAGTCATCAGCCTGAGCAGGTAAGGAATAATAGAACTACTCACTCCGCCAGTCCAAGAATGCTGAACGCCATTCTGTCCAACTAACCCCTCCCGCGCCCCCTGAGTCGACGGTTTGTCCCCGTCCAACACACTGCCAGGCAACGTCTTTTTCTCTGTCGGTAAGAAATTTGGCGCTGAGAAGGTCGTCCGGGAGATAGAGCCATGCCAGGATGGCGACGATCCATACTGGTAACCCTTCAATGAGGAACAGGCATCGCCATGGCGCAACTGAGCCCCGAATACCCAGAATAGCATATCCCAAAACGCCCCCATATGCGTTTGCAAGGGCAGAGCCAGAGAGGAAGATGCCCTGGCGGAAGCCAACTTTGTCTCTGGGGTAGAAGAAGGACAGATATAGAGGCACACCGGAAAACATGCCTTCGAAACAACCGAGCAGCACACGCAGGACGACCAGACTGGCGTAATTGGTGACGGCGGCTTGACATGCCGATATGGTCGAAAAACCTATAGCAGAGAAGAAAACCCATTTATGTGGAGGAAATCGTTTGAAACCAACGGCCGTCCACTGAGAACAAATATCTGTTTTCTTATCAGCGACACGAACCTGGCCACTCTTGTTGGTTCGGTGACTCACATGCGATATAGAAAGCTGTTCCGAGCCAGTCGTAACGTTTGCCCTCCAAGTTCACAGAATCTGTCAATCCTGCAAGACGAGCATTGCCCAAGTTACTGCGACCCAAGTTGGAAAAAGTGTACACCAGGAACAAAAGAGGCAGAATATGGAAATCAAGCTTGCGCATGACAGCCTTCTCCTCAGTCTCTGCGACAAGAGCCATTCTGTCGCCGGTGATAGGACTTCTTTGCTCCGTCACCCTCTCAAAGGTATCCTGCTGAGCCTTTTCTTCAGACATGATAGATCGTCAAGGTCTTGATAGTATTGGCCTTGATACGTGCGTAATACCAGACAGTTTCTTGACAGAAAAGCTGGGTTGTCTACATCAAACTCCCTTGCCTACACTCACGGCTTTAGTACTTCCACAACATGAAAGCAGGGCGGACTATGTGAACCTTCAGTAGCCTCGAGGATCTGTCAGGGGCGGCATGGACGCTGTCTGAGGGTCAGGTATGGCTCGGAACTCCGATGTTGACTTTCTCCAATACAGACGCATGGCCCCAGGAGCTTAGCATCAGTCTATTCAGCCGAAATGATCTAATCAAATCCCACTGTACGTGGTGATCCCAAAGTCCACTAGGAATGGCCCTGTTCAGAATGCGACCATAGCATTAAAGGCGATTTCGGGCCTCCTTGTGGCCTCTTCTTGTTAGCCCGCCTGGGTACGTAGCTAATGCGTTGTTCGGAATTCCGATCGAAACCAGGATGACATTTGTGTAATCTTCTAACTAAGACCGCTCCGATGCCTTTGGCTTGATGAGCCGATCAGGAAGGAAAGTCTGAGAATCTCGTTGAATACTAAATCACGCCGCAAAGAGGTCATGTATAAGATGCTCAAGTTACCTAGGACAGTGGTGTCGTTTTATCTATTCGTACATCTACCAGCGACTTCAGCATGAGTGAACCAGAACCCAAGTCATCAAGCCCGACGGTGCAACTGTCACAATGGGTTTCAAAGCTGAAGCTGGATGACATCCCAGGCCGAGTGCGTACTCGAGCAAAGTACCTCATTCTCGATGGCCTGGCGTGTGCATTCGTCGGATCTCATCTCCCTTGGTCTGAGACGGCAGCGCGGGCGATCCTCAACCTGGAGCCGACACAGGGAGACGCTTCGCTCATCGGGTGGGGAGGACGCAAATTTACCGCTCTCACTGCCGCGCTTCTAAATGGAACCTTTATCCAGGGTTTCGAACTGGATGACTGGCACAGCGAGGCTCCCCTTCATTCGAACAGCATCATTCTGCCAGCTCTGCTTGCCGCTGCAGAACAAGCCAATTCTCAAGCTTCCCGCTTCACGACCTCCGGACAAGACTTGCTTCTCGCGACTATCGCGGGCTACGAGACAGGTCCATGTGTAGGCCGTTCTCTCTGAGGTACACATGTTCTCTCATCAGGCTGGCATTCTGGAGCAGTCTTCGGACCTGCCGCTGCCGCCGCCAGCGTCAGCAAGCTTTACGGGCTCGATGCGGACCCGATCGAAGATGCCCTTGGGATAGCATGTACCCAGTCGTGTGGTCTCATGTCTGCCCAGTTTGAGAGCGACGTAAAGCGCATGCACCATGGGTTTGCAGCACGGGACGGTCTTCTGGCTGCTGTCTTGGCACATGGCGGCTATGTTGGTATCAAGAAAGTCTTTGAGCGCGAGTATGGAGGCTTCTTGAAACAATTCAGTTATGGAAATGGGAAGCAACCTCAATATCGACTGGAGGAGTTGACGAGCGAGCTGTGGATCAAGCCGTACGCAGCAATGGCAGGTACACATCCTAGCATTGACTGTATCCGCCATCTCCAGGGGCAACATCCCGATAGGCTGAAGAGATTCGAAGAGATAAAGAAGATCGACATCCTTCTTGGCGAAGCTGCTTTCCATCACGGAGGCTGGAAAGCCGTAAAGCCTCTTACAGCAACGGGAGCTCAGATGAGCAACTCGTTCACGGCTGCCACACAAATTGTTCATGGACAAGTTTTGATGCCGCAGTTTACCCCTGAAATGCTCGTTGATAAGGATGTTTGGAGGCTTGTCGATCTCACCGAGTGTAAACTCCATGTTACTGATGGCGACTCAATCGGCTGTCAAGAGGTGAGGATTGTGTTTGAAGACGGGACAGGCCTACATTACGGTGTGCCGAATGCCTTCGGCGTGGATCCACCCCTGTCTAATGAAGATATAGTGGCCAAATGGAGGCAACTAACCAAAGGCATTGTTGAGAATGAAGTTGTAGCAAAGATTGAGGAAATAGTGTTGTCTTTAGAGGAGCAGGATGATCTTGTAACACTTTTTAACCTCATTCGTGAAACGTCGAAGAACCCCCTGGCCAGATAGAGCTACACTATGTTCCATAGGCGATGATAGCAACAATTAAATATATAACGGACTGGCCCTAAAAGAAAGATATTCTTGATTCAGGTACTGTTAGACTATCACAATGCGCTAGTAGTGGTCCACTGGCCACAGAGGTACTGTAGTCTATCATGTCCTCCCCTCCGGGTGGGTGACTGGGCTCTGAACCATGATAGACATGACATGGAGTTTGCAAAGGACGACGTAGTGTTGGCTTGTGTTGTACTATAAAGCTCATTTAAATACATATATATAT
>JABSTL010001473.1:0-14781 GCA_013759095.1 Fusarium sp. NRRL 29148 | reverse complement strand
ATATATATCACAGAGTCAAAAAGAAAAGGCCAACATGACAATATGGGAGAAAAAGAAGGAGGAAGAAGGAATCATAAGCCTTTCATAGAACCTTTTCTAAAACTTGCTTCGGCAAAAGCATAGGTAGCATTGCAATCACATGTTGGTGCTTCAGCTCCACCCCCATATTCTATCATCTCTTTTTTTTTTCCGGGGAAGACTTGACGCTTCAGGTCATGAGTCGTCTCATTCACGGCATTACTCGATGCGGTCATGGTAGAGAGACAAAGGTCATGTGCATGCATACACCTCGCTATACACATTTTACATGTGAAAGAGCCGCAGTAAACGACAATTGCTTCTGCTACTAATAAACTCTAGCGCATGCGTTGATGTCATGATGGAGGATGCCGAGGCTTTTATGCGCTGCCCAATCGGAGGTCGAGCATTGCCAAATATGGCGTCCGAGGTAAATGCTCACGACTCGCCAAGTTCCAACCAACTTTACAAAGGGACAAACCCCCACGGGGAACGGACAAGCCATCTGAAAAGAGCTTGCGGAGAAGACCCTTTGTTGCTGCATTTTACTTGCATGTGTTTGGCTGGCTGGGCCCAAAGTCCGAATATGACCCCAGTAGCGTCTTGATTCGGTGATATCAGATCACCATCTACCGCCTGAGAATGCAGCGAGTCTCCGAGCTTGACAAACCATCCGAACAACTGAGCTTTTGGCAGGCCGTCTATTCATATTTGCGCAAGCCACTGAATACGCACAAAGATGCATGAAACAATCTGTCTGAAGGTTACCGCCTTACAGGTTATTTGAAACCTCTTTGTTGGAGAGCTGAGAAGATGTCAATCTTAAGTAACAGAAATATTTCAAGTTGATTTAGCATGCACTAAGGAGTCCTTTAACTCCCCTGCTTCAGGACTTTCCCCTTTGAGGCCGTTCATGAATGCAGACTCTAGATTATTCCTATAAAACTCGTCGCGGTGCTGTTAATGCCACCGGATAAAAAGCCTCCAGGCGGTCTATGCCACTCCACAACGCCAAAACTCCGTTCCCGATCCCAGCAAGTAGTTAACCCTTTTCCATAGCCTTCGAGATATCCGATCCTTGTCTCTCTGAAATACCGTGTATCCTTTACTTGGTACCTCGAGGCTTAGCTTTAGAAGCAGCCTTGTCCTTCTTCTCCTGTTTAGCCTTTTTTCGCTTCTCTTCATTCTTCTCATCCATCTTTCGCTTGTGTGCTGCCTTCTCAGCATCTGTCTTGGGAACAGGCTTGAAAAAACCCTCAAGTCTAGCTTGTTGAGAACTCTTGAGATTCTTCTCCAGTCGAGCACCTCCGCTGCGAACACGATCCTCCGAGAACCCCTTCTCTGTGACGAGGAACTGAACAAGGCCTTCCATGTCGGGCTTGTCCCACTTGAAATCGCAGTCAGGGTGGTCGGCTTGTCGCACATCAGGTTCGAAAAATAGATCTCGAGCATCCTTATAAGGCCAGTCCTCAGGAATACTGTACTTCTTCTTGGGATCTTTCTCAATCGCCTCGACAACTTTCTCCAATGACCCATGCTCACGGATCAGCTTCAGGGCAGTGCTGGGGCCGACCTTGGGAATTGGGTCAAGGTAATCGCAACCGAGCAAGATACAAAGATCCACAAACTATGCAAGGTTAGTCCAATGTATCAACCAAGCTGGGTGTCCCAACATACCTGCTTCCTCTCCATGTTAAGGCCCTCCAGGACCTTCTCCAGGTGAATCTCCTGAATAGGCTCTTTGCGCTGTTCGCTGAAGGTAAGATGGCGCAGCAAAATGGGTGCGTTGAAGCAAAGGGTGTCCATGTCTTCACTGGCGGCGGCATACACCTTGCCAGCCTGTGCCAAGACAGCACACTGGGCCTCAGCCTCAGTAGGCGCAATGATGTAAGGAATGCCCATGAGCTTGAGTAGTCGCTGGCATTCAGCATTGTGCTCTCGAGTGACACGGACAGTTCGCCGCGAGAACTTCTCGATGTCTTCAGCTGTACCAGTCTCCTTGGCCTCCTCAAGGCCTTCGGTAGCTTCCTGCTTGCGTTGGAAACGCTTGGCCAACTCGCCAGATTTGAGTTTGGGCGGTGCACCATCGAAGACGTAGAGGGGCTTGATTCCGTTGTCGACCATGCGCAGAGTACGGTAGAACATACCCATGAGATGCGATGTTGTCTCGCCGCTCTCGTTCATGAGCTGCTGGCCTTCGGATCGTACGGCGATGAGGAAACTGTAGATACTCATTGAAGCATCCTAACATCATTAGCAATTACTCTTCGTCTTGAGATTTCGTACTAGCTTACAATGGCGACCTTGCGGCCGAACTGGTTCTTGATCTCACCCTCCTTGATCGAATCTGGAGCTTCCTCCTTGATGATCGAAAAGAGTTGCTTAATACCCATCTTTGCAGTTTTGCTCTGGTAGTCTGGGTTAAGTTGTAGAAGTAGGATTCGAAATGAAGCCGAGATCCAGGTGATAAGAAGAAAAGCGAGGATACTTGATCAATGAGAAAAAAGAGATGGAGGCGCAAACGAAACGTGAAAGAAGAAGGGACTTTACGCGTGTGGGACGTCATGACGCGCCTGTCGCGACGGAAACTGCAGGGATCTTAATTGACCCCATAGCGCGATTGGACTAAAGCTTCAGAGGTGCCTGAAGCTTCACTGTAGCATTACCTAGGTAATATAATGGATGAACAAAGAGACTTTGTATTTCATGTGAATACCATGTTGAAGATGGAAAAGCCACTATTTAGAGATCCTATTGGTTTTTATTCGTACTATGTTCCTAGTCAGTTCAATATATTATCTAGGGGTCCATAACTACAGCCCTACAAAGTAACTCTCTGTCTTACAAAACTCATACTACTTTACTTGAGGCTACTCCTATGTCACAATAGATAATGCAGGGATGCGGGGCAGAGACAAATGTATCGACGTTCAAATCTCCAGCTTAGGTTACTGCACCCCCCCACTGTCCTCAAAAGTTCTACACTGTCCCTAAGGCAAGCCTCAGGTACTCGGAAGAACCCATCAGTCAGCAGATAACAGGATGTATCCTGAAAGCTGGAATAGTGCTTGAGGCACTGGACCTCCTCCAACCCTCCTCTGAAACGTCGACCAAGCACATAAGCACTTTCTCTTAATATACCGCTCGGAATACAGAGCAGTCAAGGATGGGTCTCTCCTTGCGCTCCACCTGGCCGTGCGGACATGTCACATAGAAAAAGATCTGACTTCACAAGTTCACAACATGTCAAGCTTATGTGATGAGGAATGAGCAAAGGGGCACTTCGTGTGTCGTGGGGGTATCGTACAAATCATCCCCGGCATCTTCATTATATCATTCTCGACATCTACTCGCAAAGGTTAGTTCCTCAATCTCAATTTTACATCCATAAGGTCGTCTCATGTCCTTCTTTGGCCATTCATGCTGTCAAGCGTCTTGTCAATCTCCATGATATCCAACATCTCGAACTCCACGTTCCGTCTCGTAAAGTCTTGCGTATCGTCTGCTGCTGCTTCAAGTGTGTCCATAAAGTCAAAGCCGACCGTTCGGCGCGGTGGCTGCAGAGTGGTGTCTGCATCTTCGTCGAAATTTCCAGACGCAGATCTAAGTCGTAAAGTACCCGGCTTGACAGTGCTCAGGTTGAACAAAGACTTGGCTGGTCGGTTTTCCTTGCCGTGAACGATGATAGCGTCTGACTTGTCTCCTTTCGAAAACAGGCGTCGTTTTCGGGAGTTTGCCGCGGCACCCACAATCTTGCCAGGTCCGTCGTCTCCTTCGCGAACAACAACAATCCTGGACTCGCCGAGAACAATAACATCGGCAGGGAGGCCGCCACCTTGTGCGATAATACTGTGATCAGGCTCAATCAGCAGGCCAACTCCGCAACATCTCTCGCCCAGCAGGCCAGTTGCCAAATCCATGAGCTTGATCATCTTTACCGGTTGAGCTCCGCTGAAAATATCTCCGCCTGTTCCAGCAGCCCTTCGGAGTTGAGAATCCCAGAAGCGAGTGACTCCAGGGATGACGCACACATGCTCGAGTCCACCAACCCACAAAACCACGGTCTCATCTTGAATGGCGCTACCACTTGATGGCAGAGACAACACTTTGATGCCACCTCGGATGGTAGCCAGGCGGTCAAGTGTGATAGCAGAGCTCAGGGATGCAGTAGCCTGTCGTCGAGTGTGAGGTGTCATAGGGGCGAAGTCTCCAGTGCTGTGCTCCTTGTTCTGGGTTGTCACACTCCTAAGTGAGCTTGTCCCCTCCACGTAGCCAGAAACGCTGAAGGTCGTCAAGGCAGCTCCCTTGACACCAGGCTGCAGTTTATTTGAGATAATAGCGCCTGGTGCAGTAGGACTGGCACCATCAACGTCCCAGATACCCCACATGCCATCGGCGAGGAGGACTAGGATGGCGCGGCCGTGTGCTATCCAAGCAGCGTCGATTATTGGTTTCCTTGTTGATGAAGGGCGAGAAAAGGGCTGGTACATGGAGAGAAGCCACGAGCCCTGGAGAGGGAAAGGTCCTGTGGCATCTGTGGCGGTGAAAGAGGGTCGCGCAAAGTCGTAGATCCGAATGCCCTGGAAAGCTGAGACAGCAAGCAGCTGTGTCGTATGTGTAGAGTTGAATGATATGCTTGTCAGAGGGTTGGGCAAATACTCGGTCTGGAAAGACTCGACAGGACTAGCAGGTTTATCACTAGCATCTAGCGGTACATCCCATAACCGGAGTACACCAGAAGCCTCTCTGCAGTGCGAGGCAACAACTGCCCTGTGTTTTGTGCCAGGCCGCTCTGTGGCAGTGGGCATGATGAGGTTAATGGCAATGCCCTCGCTGTGTCTGTTCTGGCCACCAAGCAGGATGAGCGACTCTCCCCAAGCTCCAGACCCAGCCTCGCCTGCCAGCAGATCGCTCCTGAGCTCTGATCTTGCCTTGCTCTCTGGCGACGGGGGAGTAAGAGGGAGTGTAATGACGTAGATGTCGTTGGTTACGCAAGACACAGCAAATACCATCTTTTCAGTTAGGACTTTGGCACCTCCCCATGCAGCATCATCTGCTGATGTTGGGGTCGTAGGCATGACCGCAACTTTCAAGACCGCTGTTCCAAGCGCCAGGTCAAGTGTCTGGACGATCTCCGGAAAGGGAGTATCCTCAATCTCGCCTTCGAACTGCGGTTTGTCTTCGTAGTGAGACGCTGTCTTGGACTTGGCCGGTGGTTCGTCGTCGTCCGAATCGATGATCATAATGGAGTCATCTGTGTTTCCATTCTGCTTTTCGGGTTGAGGCGGGGCCTTCTTCGCAGCCTTGAATCGCTTGCCTCCTCGCCATGCGATCGTCACACCGTTTTCGTGACCGTATATAAGGATGGTCGCTCCTTGTGGAGAGTAAACCGGATAGGTTTGAACATCGTTTACCCGTCGCGAAAGGTTATATCTAGAAAAAAATGAGAAGGAGTTCTTTGAGCCGAATATCGGTCGAAAACGAGGTTCACCTACGTGAATTGTGTGTTTTGCGCCGTGCGACGAATTCGAGGAGCTGGGATAGAGCTCATGTTGAGTTTGAGCTCGGGCAGTAAGCCCTATAAGGACTGATACTTGTTCTTGTTTATAGTTTTATAGCTCAGTATTCGGGAATTTGGATTGGTTCTCGTTGTGTATGCAGTGTACGAAATATTTTGTTTGTTTGCTGTTGGCTGATGTTTGCAGGCTGGGAACTTTTCCAACGCGACAAGTATCGCGCCAAGCTTGAGCTTCGGTGGTCACGTGGTAGCCGCTCTGAGCTTCCATACTCCCCTTGAGACCTACCTACCCTAAGGTACGTTGATATCCTTCAAGTTTGACCCTCATATTGTCACTTTCGGTCGGATTTTTGACAGTCCCTTTCATCGTGGCACAGACTATTTACTTATTTCAAGGCAATAGTGATTTCTATTTGTTTCTTAGAGGTTGTATCGTGGTCTCATTCCTCTGATTCACCTGCGTGGGCTTCCATGAGTGGAACGTATAATTTGCCTTCGTTATTACAAATAACAACCTAGGACATTCAACACGGCATTGCAACATTAGTCGCAACACAAATAAAGACTTTGGGATGTTATAAGAGCCTGCAGCACCTTACCCAAATATCTGCAAAAAGTTCAGATCCTGCATCTGGACTGACCCTAATTGAACGGGTATCTCTGTGAGTATTTGCATCGTGAACACGAAGTATCCTACAAGTTAGGCATCGGGGAGGAAATTACCCATACTGCTAGTTACATGCCTGGCCGAGAGCCAGTACTAATACAAAACCACATTCACCACTATTACACAATGCAGACAAATGGCGCGCAACAGCTTGCCCAGGGTATATGTATAAACCTAAAACAGCAAGTTACCTCAACAATGATATCAAGCGAAAGACTCAGTCAATGTTCCAGCATCTCAAGTCCTAAGTGGTGGTATATGACTATGCACAACCCTACATACAGGTGACACCATGACCACCACGATCATCGGTCAATGACAGGGAAAAGATAACGGTCAAGTGAAAAAGTAAATAAAGCGACGATAGGATATCCCGCACTATCTGCCAACCTCTTAATCGTGATATCTCCTCCACGAGGTTGGCACATCTCCCGCGTCCCATTGTATCTACGTGACAACTCGCTCCATCGCACCCTGACCAATATCCCAAGAGAACTTCTCGCCCCCTTATTTTTAGATTTAACCCTGACCTGCTCAACAAACAGAGGGAGAATTTGTACACACGAGACATAGGACTCCCAGTCATCAAGAAAAGAAAACAGACGTGCCGATTACACGCGGGTATGATTGCGGCTTGAAATACCCTTACACGAAGACGACATCCATAGTGAAACGGATCCAGGGAAAGATGGCATCTAAAAAGGGCACTTGCGGCATTATTCCCATCTTCTCCAGTCGTTTCGTTCAAGGCTTAGTTGTGAAAAAGGAGGTAATGAGTGGATGGCGTAGGTGAAGCCGGTGTGCCGTGGAGCGTGATTGATCAGATCCAGTCGTAATTCCGCAGACGCAAATAGTAGAAGAAATGTCTAGTCCTACGCCCAGAAAAGAGTCAAACGCCGCCAGATCGTCGTGAGTGATCGATTGGCAAATACACATGAGCTATCATCCCGAAAACGCCGTAAATGCCGATGGTGAAATAATGATTGAGAAGTAATTGGCTTTGAAGATCCCAGAGCGGACACTCGTTCATGCGTTGGTGACCTGAAGATGCATTAGTAAACAGACGTTTTACAGCAATTTTCATCCCGTCAACCTACCCGTAGAATTCTTCGAGAATAATCCTGGTTATCGGCGATGCTGCCGTCACTGAGTCGTCGGTGAGCCATGACTGGGTCGAGGCGCGAATCAGTCATAGAGATGCTACCACTGCTGCCGGGGGGCTTGGAGCCGTTGATGAAAGCATTTACAGCCGCGTTCCGACGGTGCTCCTCCTCTATCTCAGCATTGCGTCGGCGACGAACGAAGAAAATAGCGCCACCTCCGATAGCAGCAATGACAACCACGCCGACAACCACGCCCGCGGCAATAGCGCCCACGTTGGGGCCATCCTTCTTATCATCTGAAGCAGCTTCCGAAGTAGTAGCGGCGTCCTGAGTTCCTGTTGCAGAAGAAGACACCTCGGCGGCAGTAGTCTCCGCAGCCTTAGTGGAAGAAGGGGTAGCGCTTGTCGTCGTTTCTTCTGGCACATAATTGTCGGGCGCAAGCTCTTCGCCTGAGTTGTAGACTGACCAGTAATTCTTCAAAGCACCACAAGCCGCTTTGCCGTAGCCAGGGCATGGCCAGTTGCATTTGTCGTCGTCAACTTGATCGCCCGCCTTGGGATAAACATCGCCACAGTAGCACTTGGATCCTTGGACACTAAAAACCTTGGAGCTGCTCTTCTTGCAAATACCCCAGCACCAACCACTTGTTGTCTTCACTCCTTCGTAACCAACTGTCAAGTTGCCATTCGACTTCCAGCAGCCTTGAGAGGTCATCTGGTTAAGGACAGGTTCCACGACAGGATCGTTGCTCACTGTTGCGGCATGGACCATAAAGTTAGTGGCAGCCACAAGGACCATTGTCATGAGTGTTGAGGTTTTCATGATGATCGTTTGTGTATTGGAATTTTGAGCGAAAGTGTAGAAAGAGAATATGAATATGATATGCCGATTGTCGATGCAAACCTCGAATCAGATCAACTGGAGTCGAGTTGAGTCAGATCGTATGGTCACTCTTCAAGCGAATCGAGTCGTTCTTGTCGTCGTGGAAAGGGCGGCAATACGATGTACCCTTTGTTCAAAGTGAACCAAGGCCACTGAGGGTGGATGGCTTGGTCCAGCAGTGCCGTCGAGTGGTGAATAGATGACGGTGATAAAAGAGGCCAGAGGTATCGATCGTACGTGTCGTGGTAGAGGAGGTGAGGCGAGGCGAGGCAAATGAACGAAGAAGATCAAGATGCCTTGAACAAGGAAAATAACTCGACGATGAAAAGAGACCACCGCGATGCTAATCACGATACGCTTCAAGGTCAAGAGGAAGAAAGAACAAACGCTTTGAAAGTGTGGGGGGAAATGAAAGAGGGACTGGAACGAGCGAGCGGCCAGAGGTAGTGGCTTGTTTTTGTTGAAAGAGGAGATGGAGTGCAATGGACATGAGATGGAAGGTAAAGCGAAGCGAAGCGAGTCAGAGGGGACAGGAAAGGGAAAGGGACAAGACGCTCAGCGAAGGGGAGATCCAGAGCCAAAAGCCAAGCAAGACCAGGACCCTCAGCACACCAGCCAGTAATTGCACGAGCTAGCGAGGCAGAGGACCAGGGGGTGCAGGGGCACTTGCCATTTAGTGGAGACAATGTCAGGGATTTAGCAGGGAACCGGCCACCATTTTGGGATCATCTTCTGGTAGCAGGTGGATAAACTGGGAAGGCCGGCTTCTCCTTTTGCACAAAATCATGCATAGCATAAGCTCAAACCTTGACGGACAACCCGCCATCAACCGCTAAACCACCCGATGTTGTGCACCTGAACTCTTTTGCTCAAGGCATAAGTTTTAAGACCCAGTTATCATTGGATACGACCTTTAATTCAGCGACTAACGGACGGTGCAATCTTTGCCCGTTTTGTGCAGTCTCGGCCAGTTGCACAAACCTTGGAAAATATAATGCACAATTACCGCTACACTAACCGCATTTACATTTTACACACGGACAGACCTGTCCCTTCTTTTGAGTTACACGACACAAACTCGAAACCACACCATCACGGAAACATCTTTCAACTTTGACGGAAGATGCACAGATTCAGATAAAACCGCAATGAGACCAAAGGATGACAACAACAAGTATGATTATATTGTGACCTGGCGCAAAGATACCAGGCATAAACTACTGAGTTGCAAGATTTGGAGGAACAGAGGCATCAAGAAAGAAGTGCCATCAACACTCGATCATGAGCATGAGCGACTTTCTCAAGCTCGGCCCTTTGAAGAAGAAAAGTCTTTGATTTCATTCATGCCTCGTTCCTGAGAGCACCATCTTGGTACCTTATTGCTCGCACCAAAGTCCAGTTCCTCACTCAAACCCCACCACTCCTTCCAACCTTCTCCTGAATTTCATCAATTTCAACCCCCTGAACAATTACACGCCCCTGCGACGTCGCACTCCGGGCATCTAACAGGGACCACCAGAGGCGCTGCGACCGCTACGACCGCTGAACCCGCCCGTGGGCAAGCCACCTCACCCAATCCAACGCCTGGGTTTTAACTTGAGATATGGAATGTGTTACCGCCATTGGATCACGCGTTTTATGATAATTTCTATTTTATCTTTGAAAGAGAGCTTGACACCGGTTCCGAAATCATGACGGACCTATCGCTCTCGATTCTGGACCGCACCGTCAATGAACATCAATCGCTCAAACATCCATGGCCGCGAACTTTTGGCATTTGATTTGCATTATCGGCTTTTTCAAACAAGTGTAAACCTTAGTCACGTATGTATGGTACACGACCAATTTGTGGATGATATTCAGGAACGGCATAGTCTAGTACGTATCTCACCCTCCATCTTCCTAAAATGGACTTTGTACCGCAGATCTTGGCCATGCTCGGCCTGCTTTTGAGGCACCATGGCTGTTAAAGAATTTATCCATTTTAACCACGGCACTTACAAGTGTTACTCACACATTTTCTTCGAAATGGTAACGCAGACGCCAACTGTTTGTTGAGGACGCCATCTCGAAGCTCATGAGCAACACTATGAGGGACTTGTATATTCTACCCGTCCTGCCAAGAGATATACTACGCTCATCGATGCTAGACAGGCTTCTAGCGATTGAGTTGATCGAAACTGACAACAATCCACCTCTACCTAAGTGGGGGGCTCCAAACATTCATTTGCATGTCAATGCACCCCCGCGGCCACGCAGGTATTTGGTCTGGAAGCTTTCACAAGTCTGATCACGCTTTGTGCAAAATCTGTACAAATATTGTGCGCTTCCTGAGCGGGTTAACTCACTCCACAGAAGGTGCGCGTCAGCTAATTACCTGTGGTCACCACCGTATCGGCCCACGTGTCTCACGAGGCTTGTTGTTGCTGAACTTTGACGGTCCAGTCAGAATACGACCTGCAGGTTATTCCTGGAAAGCGCCTAATAGACCTACTCCGTACACGACGGTGCGATCAAGTGATGAGAGCTGCAAACCAGGGAATAGCTTCTCTCAAAATAACAGATCACAGACAAGTCAGCGGTCATTTCGGGGTATCAAAGTCCCCACCACAACAATGAGAGTCGAGAGCAAGGCACGATGACTTCTAGGCAGCTGATATGCTTGACTTGAGTAAATGTATTATCGCATACAGCGACTACATACCTTCTTTCGACTAGCGGACTTGTGTCATTGGACCTGCATTAATACGATCGTGCCTTGCCTCGTCCAACCAACAATAACCAGTGTTTCGGTATCTGGCCCTGCACAGGTTGATGGAATAGCTGCAAGGATGAACCCAAGTCGTCACATCTGAATTTGCTCATCCATTGTGATATTCTGAACCATAGAGAAACGGAACGAACATATTCTCACATGCATTGAGACAGGAGAATACGGCGGCTACCAATTGAAACAGCAAATGGAAACGCCGTCTGCTACCACTTGATAGCCAAGCCGTCAAGGCGAAACTGAAGATTTATTGACTAGCCTCTGTAAACCGAAACAAGTGGAAAAACGAAGCTGACGCAGAAGAGAAAATTTGCGACCCAGGAATCTCGAATGCAAATCGATCTTGTTCAAAAAGACACTTTCAGCTGAACCGATCCCAACTCCACCAGTATTGAGTTGTTTGTTCGGCCCACGGACCATGCAAGCCTGGATTATGCTAACTTAGAAAAATGCACAATTTCTGTTTTGTGCAGTCTTTCGATAAGGTTATTCTCGCATTTCCGGGTTGGCACAAAATACTGGGCTCTACTCCGTACATACCAGTACATTACCTAGATTACATACTGGACGGCGGTCGTTATGGACTTGCCCCTTTTGTCGACGTCCATATTAAAAGCCTCTCGCTCTTCCGTCCAGTCTGCCCTTGGTCCAATGTCACCTGTGGGTCATATCAACCTCCTTCATAAAAGGGCCGCGAAGCAATTCGCAACACGATTTGCTCCTAGAATTCCGAGATCGATACGTACTAGAACACCAATGCACGAGATCGATGATGAAAGTATGAAACTCATCGAGGCAGCGAATGGGACAGCCAAGTCGCAAGAAATACCGGCATTCGATTCTGGGCCGGATATGAAAAAGAAAGCACAATACTCCGTAATTAACGCGATCAAAGCAAGGAACATGGCAGCGGGTCGATTCGCCAACCAGCCCCTAACTTACTGTATCATAGCTTCAAACAGGCTTCAGGGCTCTTCTGGCAAGGCAGACTCCGGCTTTGCCAACACGATGTGTTCAAGCCCCTCTCTGATCTCGGCATACATATCTGATGAACAGGCCTGTTCCTAATCCGTCATCCATCTTCATGGCTGCCAAGAGATGTGTCGACCCATTGCATTGTTGAACCCTCCGTTGCTTCGAGGATCCTCGATGCTATAACCCCATGGAGATTGATTCAAATCAAGGGACCTGTGGACAATCTTTGGATAATCACTAGCATGACATCCTTGACGATGCAACTCCAACGCTTGGTGTTCTGCTTTGATGCTCCACGATCAATCTTCCGAGCCAGAATATAGGATTGTTCCAGCCGGTCGGGACTATCGGCTTTTACAGGCGACATTGAGCCTGCGTAATAAGTCCGTCCCGTCTCGAGCATACCGAAATGCAGTCGCATTGACGACCAGATTGACCGTTGACATAGTGAAGCCTATGCCATGGTCACAAACGTTATGGCCTCTTTATTCTTATGGGAATGTTGAATCTCGAGTGATTGGGCTGCAGTCTCTTCAGACATTGAGGCGTTACTGGGCTCATCAATGTGGCTTTCGTTCCGAACCATCCGCAAAGACCGTTTTTCTGCCTCGTCGGGTATTTTCTAACCTTGACTACATTGAAGAGAAGACATGCAAGTCACATCCATTCTGGCTGCTTTTCTATCTGCTGAAGATTCTAGTCGCGAACAGAGAACATAGACATAAACCCAGACATATGACACCGGAGTATCTGGATATATCGATATATATGTTTGAGAACTACAGAGTATCTGATACTGAAATGACCTGCGCTAGGGTTGGTGAGGCCAATGCGTATTGTCTCTCTCCGCCAGCAACATGCCCATACACGCATCTCTATATGCGGCTTGTATTACACGATATGGAAGTTATATCCTCCCGATAAAACCCCCCTTCGGCTGCATAAATCTATCAATAATCAAGCTGCGTATTTGTCACCGTTCGCTGGTATGCGGCCCGTGGATCCCCAGTCTTATCCAGCCTGGAGAATGGGAGATTGTCTGATAAGTCTTGGGAGGCTATTTTTGGAAGATTCAATCTTAAAAGCTCACAAGCTATTGGTGGCCGTTTTCACCTCCCTCAATCGACTTTCCAATTTCGTGTCTCTGCCTGTACGCGACTGTGATAATGGAGATTGAGTCGACAACTGCGCCGCGACCATGACCAAGAATCAGAATTGTTCTTACAGGTCCATTCATTGCCAGCCTCTCGTCGGATCATCATCATTCTTGGAGAGACGAAGTATCTCTGGGCCTTGCCAGCAAAGCGTTGTAATGCAATGGCATACTCAGCCCATGCTATCTCCCTGCCCTGCATTCTTTGTCTGGTGGCGGTGGAAACACGAGCTCCATCATACCAGTCGGTGACAAGTGTCAGAGACACTGTGTCTCACTTCCCTGTGGAGTCTTGGCACAATTTCGTGATATCGAGATGATACATACGTACAAGACTATCGATTCTGTGGATTTCGATTTTCTACAGCCAATCCTCCCTCATCGTCATATTTACTTCATTAATGATGCTCAATGCTTTCCTCTATTCCTGTGTATATCAACTAACCCGAGGGTCATTCTGGTATAACGCCATGTCATTCATTTCGGCTTCCCTCTCAACAAGGAGGCCATTGCCAACCCGTCCTTGTTTCAAGGGAGCTGAGCTGACTTGCGCTTGAGCTTCTTTCTGTAGCATAGGTTTCGAATTGGCCTGTGGCCTCAGACTCTTCCTTTTGCTTTGCCTGCAGCACCCAAAGATTCTAGACAAGCGTCAGACTCGTGCGTGTTTCTCGTCAGTCATAGGAAACAATGGCTTAAACACTCACGCAAAAAATATCAACAGCAGCCCACCAGCAAGCCCCGAGCCCACTCCGGCGCCTATCCTTTGTCCCGAGCTCAAGTCTACTTTACGGTTAACAAAAATACAGAGAGTCTCTATTAAGTGATGCACTGACCAGTCTCGGTCCCGAGGTTTGGTCTGTCGCCGCTCGTTGGTCGAGGGCCTCCTCCGTTTGTACTCGAAAACCCGCCGTCTGTTCTTGAGGGCTCAATTGTTGGTTCCACAACACTGGTAAACGGACCGCTAGAAGTTGTATCTGTAACGACCTTCGCTGTTGTCCTTGCCGTGGCACAGAAGTATGCTTCTGCTGAGAGTTGTGGCCATGTGTAGGTTGCACATACAGAAAGCGAACCATCGGTGCTGTATCTGCTTTAACATAGCCTTCTGAATCCAACATCAGTGAGCCTACCATTGAACGGTGTTTCTGTTCAGTGCTGTGCCTGACTCAATACATGTCGTTGCGATTGCACATCTCCCATCACCACAACATCCAGCATAGGCATTGTCGTGGCCATGTATAAACAAGTACCCGCATGCTCTAGACGCGCATTCAATTGCACGATCGAAATCTGGACAAGGTCTCTCATTAGTTGATGGCTTACACGTAGTGATGACAATCCTACCTCCATCGATGTACCCGCAAGTTTCTGAAGGCCTAAGACTACTGGTTTGTGATGTGACCAGCGCAGCAAAACTGAAGCCAAAGGTGAATAGAAAATTGGATCTCGACATCTTCAGGGCACTGGTATCATTATAGCGGGCTTCTGTACACTTGCATCGGTTTTTGGCTCTGTTGGTGGTAATAATGTCTCGAGGCTTGAGCCTTATATGAGATCCGACAGCGTGCAACGAGGCTCGGCACTCGGTCTGTCCATTTCAAGCCAGTGAGATGAACTATCGAGACTACCTGCGCTGATAATCTTTTCGTTTGTTTGCTATTGGATCTTGGCGGCGCCTAGAATACGCCGCCTTCAGCC
>JABSTL010001471.1:0-19261 GCA_013759095.1 Fusarium sp. NRRL 29148 | reverse complement strand
TTTCTATATGTTTTTTTTATAATGGCGAGCTTTATCTCTTCTTACCTACCGTTTGGGAAATCAAAGGACGAAAATATGCCGGCGCCTGAGAAGAATAGACAGTGGACTACGGGTCAGGATGGCCTTGATAAGCTTGCTTTTGGGGAGGGTGAAGTTCCCAAGCCCCAGGAGGGAGAGGTTTTGGTCAAGGTTCTTGCTGTTGGGTTGAATTATCGCGATACTGAAGGTGAGTTGTTCCTGATATGGGAAAAGGGTGTGATACTGACTGTTGGAAGTTATCAACGGTGATTATAACCACCATGCCTCTATCCAAGACACAGGCGCTCTGGTGCCTTGCTCTGATATGTGCGGCACCGTCATCCAGAGCTCATCACCAAAAATCAAAGTGGGCGCTCGCGTCATGTCCATCTTTAACCAGACCCATCTCACAGGCCAAGTCACCGAGAAAGACATGGCCTCCGGTCTGGGTCTCCCTCTTCCGGGCGTCCTAACAGAATATCGCTGCTTCTCAGCCGATGCTCTCGTGCCCGTGCCCGAGTACCTCTCCGACGAAGAAGCAGCGTGTCTCCCCATCGCAGCTGTGACAGCCTGGATGTGCATCAACGGCATGCGACCGCTCGGCCAACCTGCTGATGGTGCTAAGAAGATGGAAACTGTTCTTCTGCAGGGCACGGGTGGTGTAGCGATTGCGGGGCTACAGATCGCCAAAGCAGCCGGCCTAAATGTCATCATCACTTCTTCATCCGACGATAAGCTCGAGCGCGCAAAGAAGGATCTCGGCGCCGACACGGGGATTAATTACCGCACGCACTGGGAGTGGCAAGAGCCCGTGATGAAGGCGACAGCAAACCACGGCGCTGACATCATCTTCGAGACGGGCGGTGCGCGAACACTCCGCAAGTCATTCGACTCTGTAGCCTTTGGCGGGCTGATCAACTGCGTGGGCTATCTCGCCGGCAAGGAGGAGCAGCAGGACACGAGCGGACAGGTTGGCGTGAATGTGCTCGCGCTGAGGAGGAATGTGACGCTCAAGGGGATTCTGAACGGGCCGAAGGATCGGTTTGAGGAGATGGTGGCGTTTTATGAGAGGCATTCTATTCACCCTGTCGTGAGCAAGGTGTTTGGGTTTGAGGAGGCGAATAAGGCGTTGGAGTTTTTGAGCAGTGGGCAGCATTTTGGAAAGGTTGTTGTGAGGGTTTCTAAGAAAGAATAGAGGAGAGGTCTACATGAGTTATGAGATAGAGAGATGCTTGATGTAAATGAGTGTCATTTGTGTTACGTCACGCCGATATCGTGTTCATTCGTTTTTGGCCTTGGTTATCGTCTGGCGTAGCATCAAGATGACCTGGAAGTACAGTCCGACACATACGTAATAAACAGTTGTGGTTAGAGAGTTTGTGTCAAGGTCTCATTATAACTATCATTGCATTGCCTGGTTTCTAGAAACCCCATGGATCCAGAAGCGAGGCATCTCGTTGTAATGTACAAACCCAGAATCTGATTCTCCTTATTCGTGCATATGAAAGCAAATGATCCTGCTCTATATCGTAATTACAAAGTCTTTGGAACAACTCGCACATCGGAATCGACCAGGTCCAGCCTGCTAGTCAACGGCGCAAAGATATAATCCTGAACCGGCTTAAGAACAAGAACAACACGGTTGATGCGCCATCCCAACAACGGAACCAGAGCCCCAATAAAAGCATCCGTGAGGAAGTGATTCGCAGTAGCGACAATAGTGATAAGCATGACGGTCGGCCATAGAGGAGCGAGGATGCGCATAAATCGATGCGGAGAGAATCGACACATACAGACCGCGAAGAAAAGTGAAGTTCCAAAATGTAAGCTCGGCATAGCAGCGATAGTTAACTGGAACCGATTATTGTTCCAGACATTAGCACCCCCAGCTTTACTATGCAGGACATCAACGAAGCCATATTGCTGCGGTAGTAATCGCGGAGGTGAGCATCGCCAGAGCGTCACGATGATGAAAGCAATAGCGTTATCGACGGCGATTGTACGACGAATGCGTTGAAAGGTCGGGGGTGGGAGATACGTGTAGATGTAGACGAGGAAGAGGATGCCGATGCTGATGTGGGAGTAGTATATCTTTGCGAGGATGGGCATGAGCCACGGCTGCTGGTTCATTATGTATGATTGGAAGTATTGTTCGATATCGAGGCCGAAGAAGGATTCTAGAGTGAGGATTTGAAGGGCGTGGTCTCGGGCGCGGGTGAAGATTGGTTCGTTGCCTGCGATTGCTCTGGCTGATACTGCCCGAAGGCCTTGGTAGATCCTACAATCATCAGTATATATGTATACCTAAATCAGCGTGATGAGAGAAGTACCAGTATGTCAAGTTCCAGTACCAAATCTCTATCAAGAACGGAAACGCATTGAAAAAGCGAGATAACAGGACGAAGAAGAAGTTGGGAGCCTTGCGAACTGGGCGCTCGATGTGTTGGAGGAGAGTGGGCTTTAGAGGGGGCGAGTCGACGTATCGTTGGTCTTCAACATCGTCTAGTGAATCGTGATACGCGACTTGAGTGTCTCGCCGTCTGTTGATAAGACATCCTATAGTGAAGGCGAAGACGATGACTTGAAGCTGTGAGTGAGATGTAGCTTGGTGCGTGGTATTGACTTACACACTGGTTCGACCACGTTCTTTGAAGCTACAACCATGATTGCAATAAACAAAAGCAATAGAATCAAAATAAAAAGAATATAGAATCCCAATTATATAAGATAAGGATGAATAAATACTGCGTCTATAAAAGAGGGTGATTGATACAAACGGCCCATCAAGATCTATCCAGAAAAGGGAAGAAAAGAAGGATTTAAGGACAAGCGACAGAACAAGATAAAGTAAAGTCCTAGATATAAGTAGGCAGATAATAAAAGAAACATATCTGCAGGCCAAGCATAGAAAAGACAAGGTAAAGCTGCACGAACAAGGAAAACTTATTGGGGGTGGTACCAAACAGGGAATAAAGCACAAGACACAGCCAAATATTGAATGAATCTGCAATTGCATGTCACTGCCATCGGAGGATAGGAACAGAAATACCGATGCTACTCTAATCACACCCGGCGCTTGACTATTTGAAGCTGTGCTATTCTATTCTATAGGCGTCTCAAGACTTCACATGCAGCAGAATATCCCTGCTTTCACAGTAAAAACAGCTGTCTGATCAAGAACACCCCCCTGTTCTCCAAATCTGTGGATACTATCTCTATCCTCAATTCCAAGTCCAAAGCCTCCGCGGATGCCGTCGGACTTTATAACATCTAACTCGGCCAAATCTTCAATATCAATAATCCAAGCCTTGCGGAGTACAATATTCTCACAGACACAACGCGTTGCAGTGGCTGAGACATATAAGCTCACCTCAGCAATCAATGCGGGTACAGTGCAATAAGCTTAACCAACCTAGCTAACCCAACTGTATCTTATCTTATTCCCAGTATATTACCCTTGAAGCTTAATGTACTCAAAACACCAATCTTGGTCGTCGAGTGACTACAGCGGCACATATCTCCCAGCGTGACGTGTTGCCAAGTGTGAATATGCACGCGATCAACACAGAGAAGGGTTACACTGAACCCAATATGACGATAAGTAATGTGTTCAAACAACTCGATAGAATCACAATCACAGTGGAAAAGACGTTGTAGAAAAAGCTTGTTTCTTTGACGTCATGTGTATACCATCATGTTGTCGAATCTTGTCCGTTTGAGATAGGAACCCGGCAGTTCGGTCTAGATTACCACCCCGAGATTCACTATGCTTCCCGTGTCCGAAATCCGGAATGGGCGGAGGTTTTAGGACCGGAGCTTCACTTCCTACGATCGGAGTTGAGGAAAATGGAGTCTGTGGGAGGAAAACCGAGGTATATGGAGACTGGGAGCTTGGTATGATCTGATATGGCACGACTAACACTATTATCTCATCACCAACATGCTATTCTCCAAGATATAGACATGAGGCTCGCCACTATTCGACGGGACCCATAAGAGAACTGGATAAGCATGGATCCTGTGTAGCTTAATATCATATCGACCATGGTACAAGTGAATCAAAGTGATACTGGTAGTAAGGTTAAGATGCATTGTGGCATCACATCGAACCACAGATCCCGCCCAGAGTCTACACTCTACCCCTTTTTCTAGGGCTGATCTGATACACGTTAAAAAAAGCTTGTCTGACCTTAAAGGCTTAACTAACGGCTTGAGGTTGTCTGCCGAGAGGCGAGAGCATGCAGCTTGTCATCACTATTAATATCCGTACGTTCCGGTGTCTACAAGGATCATCACTTCTATCCATCCATATACGTCTCGCTAGTCGTTCTTCGTTCTTCGCTCTCGTTCTCGTTCTCGTTCATCGATTAATGTCGATGCAGTGATCATACTTCTCATATTCCTCTATCAGAGATTATATCGGCAAGTGTCTTGTTGATATCCGCCTTGCCATTGATAGACTGACACTGAAACCGCCTCGATATATCATGAGATCCATTAAACACAGTCAAATCTCACTCAATTAGACATGAATCATGCAGTATCCGTATCAAGTCAAACATTAAATTATCAAAACTAGACCAAAGAGGAAGAAGAACAAGACATCGTCTTCTCTCTCCGCTCCCCCATTTCGTCATTGAGGACCTCCGCCATCGCACCGCACCATCCTGTCCCTCCCCCCTTTCTCCGGGGTATCATAGCATTTCCATCCCAAATAAGAAGTGAAAGGATTTGAAATGAACTAAAGTAAAGAGAAGAAGAGAAATAAAACGAGTCAAAGCACCAAAAGTAAACCGATTACCTGCAATGCATGTTAAAAGGTTTCGCACGCCCGCAACATAATCCCAAATCCAGGCTGGCAAAAGAACATTACCATGACCCGAGGCCGTAAACATCTGTAACTTCCTGATAATGCACATATATCTTATGTCTTTTTTGTCGTATTCACAAACCGTGAATGCTTCCGAATTGCTCCCTTCCCAGCGTCATGTACACCGTTGCTGTTGCAACTTCTAGCCCACGTCAAAGGTCTACGTTTCCGCAGACCACTTCGTTAGACAAGTCGAAAGGTTGAATGCCGAGTGGTCATCGGCGACCACATTCCTCCACAATTCTATGCTGTACACAAACAGCCCTCAATTACTCGTAGCGTCGAGGGGCACCGAACGTGTCAAGCACGTGCTCGGATGTTCGAATGATCCATTCAAGCTTGGCTCTCTCGAGGTTGGCCAGGAAAGGATCAGTGGGGAAGCCATCCTGAATGCCACCGATGAGAGGCTGGATACGTCCAATAAGGAGCTGCATGGTCTGAGTCGTACTCTTGATCACATCGCGAGCACCCTGTTGTTCCCATTCCTATAGCACATTAGTTGAGGCTCGTTATCGATTATCAAGTGAGGACTTACAAAAGCAGGAAGGTTTTCAGCAAAGGCTCGGAGAGCCATTTCAATCCATTCGACTTCCTCCTTGAGACGAGCGTTAGGCTTCAGATCCTTGGAGATTGTGGCAATAACAACAAGCAACATTAACGGTGGAAGATTCTCGAACTTGGTAGGAGGGAAGCGACTGAGGCAACGGCGGAAGATCTCTTCCTCGCGCCCACTCTGGATCCACTGGATCATGGCGTCCTGGTAACGACCCTCTTGAATGGCCTGCTCAACAATTCTGATGCGCTGCATCAAGTCGTGATCAGCCTCGGGCTCTGTCTGGTTACGCTGGCTGGCGTAGGCACCAGCAAGGGCGCTGACACTGGAAGCGGGAGCGACGTAATCAGAAGCCTGCTGTGACGCTTGAGGGCTGTTCACTTGCTGAGAACCACGAAGGTATTGGGGGCTACCCATGTACTGCTGGGCCTGGCTGGCGGCCTGGCTAGGAGCTTGACTGGGGTGGTAGCTACCGGTGTGGCTGGCCTGGGGATGATGTTGGTTGGAGCTGGCATAGCCGTGATGGGGCATGTTCTGGCCGTGGCCAACGTTCTGCGGAATGCCGGAAAGTTCATGGACAGGCTGCTGCTTGAACTTGACGAAGTCGGCCTGGAGCGCCGCCTGAGAGGCAGACATGGTTGTGACCATTTCCGACAGACGAGTGACATGCGACAAGAGCTGGTCGATCTTGGCGGTATCGGACGCGTGCTGAGCCTTCATGTACTCAAACTGATCATGATACTGCTGGTGAAGCTCGCCTGCGACACGCTGCGACGCCTGAGTTGCAATGTTAGTGAACGTCGGGGTGAGTCGCTGAGTGAGTGTCGCAAGAACTTCCTGCTGTACGCTTGTAGCAACCGAGTTTCCAACACGGTCAGAGATGGCCTTGATGAAATCGCCAGAGCGCAGGGATCGGTTCAGAGCATGAGGTAGAGAGCTTTGGATCTCCTTCTGCACGGTAGAAGTAAGATGAGGCTGCAGCTTGTTGTCGAGGAGATCGGTGACTGCGGCGCCAGCCTTGTCGCCAATGGCAGGAATGACGAGCTCAGTGAACTGGTGGTGGATCAGAGCCTCCAGGACCTTCTGAGTGTTTTCATTCAACACCTCCGAAACCATATCAAGGAGTTTAAGCTGGTGCTGATTGAAGTTCTCGTCGCGCACGCGAATGTCATCGTCAATTTTGCCGTGAAGGTTCTTGAACGATGACTTGAGGGTCTCGCCAACACTCACGGTGAGACGAGACTCGAGTCCAGAAATGGCGGCATCCAGAGCCTCACTAGAGACAGCAGGTGTGGAGGTGTTGTTCGCAGTCTTGGCATCCTTATTGCCAGCGCGAGGTGCAGCACCATTAGTAGCTGTATCACCCTGATTGGCAGCGTTCTTCTTCTTTCGCGACTTTCGCTCAGGCTTCTCCGACTGAGACTCCTTAGCGGATTGGGCAGGCGTTTCAGCCTCCTTCGGCTCACTCTTGGCCTTGGCTGGAGTAGTCGATTCGAGTCCACGCTGGCTAGACTCGGCTTGGGCTCCTGGGGCGGTTTGGACGTTCTCCTTGTTCGCACCGCGGTTAACGACACGAACAACGGCGTCTCCATTGCTGGCTGGGGTAGGTACCTCGGCGGGCTGAGGAGCCTTGAGCTTCGAAACAGTGACGACGCCCTGGGCAACGGCATCAACACCATCAAGGACCTTGTTGTCCTTGGACCATCCGAGCTCAGTCTGCTTGACGAGGAGGCAAGCAACACCCTTGGAGTGCATGGCGTACAGTTCAAAGAGAGTGGGTTCGTCGGCATCTTGAACCATGGCGGGAGTGCCAAGAATGTCAAGACTTCGAAGAATTCCCCGGTTAGCGAACGAGTACTCACGAACACCACTAATGACAGCGGTACTATCCGGCTGGGGGATGGAAGAGTCCTGAGCAATAAGTCTCTGGATATACTCGGCCTGAGAGACACTCTTGAGGTTGTACTTGGGTGCGGACAAATGCGCAAAGTAGATCGAGTTGCGCGTGGGGTGGCCAATGACAATCATGCCAGTGGCTGAGTGGTACATGACACTACAGACAGCATCCGACTCCTTACTGTGGGGGAGGTTGAACTCCTGCACGGGCTTGCCGAGAGCAAGATCCCAAAGTTGCAGAGTGTGGTTCTGCTTCATTCCAACAATCATGTATCGCAGGGCACATCGCTTCTGGTAAGGTCGCTGCTTGTCGAGAAGAAGAACCGAAGTGGGCCAAGCCTTTTCACCTTCGGGTGTCGTGGCAAGTGTCATCAGGGGCTCCTTGACCTCGAGGTTGGTCTCGGCGGGCATGGGAGCACGCGGGTCGGAGCCCTCCTTGACAGCGGTCAGGTCTCGAACATCCCAGAACTTGACCCGACCAGACTTATCAAGAGAAACGATAACAGAATCGTCCTGACTGAAGGTGAAGTCCTTGCCGGCCTTACCAGTGTTGATCTTCAGGGAGCACTGCTTGGCAAGGGTTTCGGTGTCGACAACGCGGTCGTGGCCAGGCTTGAACAGGTTGTTCTGAAGGATGTACGAGGGCCAGATGAGGTTGATAGACTTGCCGCGACCGACGGCAAAGTACTCAGGGTGAATTGTAGAGGTGCGGGCACGGGTCTTGAGAACACCACCAGGGGCATCACCCTCCTGGGAGCTCATGGGAGGTAGAGCAAAGCCATACTGCTCCATATGAGCATCTTCAATGTGATCCTTGTCACCATCACGAATCTGAACCCAGTAGACGGTGCCGCTAATGCCAGTACCGATGATGGCCTCACGGTGAGCGCCGTCGTGGTCAGTTGGTGTAACAGACATGGCGACGTTGAAGATGCGGTCCTTGGTGTCGGTGAAGATCTTGGCATCCTTGCCATCCTCCTGTCGAATAACACGCAGACCACCCTGCTTGGACATGCCGTAGGCCATGTAGGTCTCAGTGGCGGTGTAAAGGTTTCGATCAATCTGATCAAACTCCTTCTTTAGTCGAGCAATATCCATGATAGTCTCATCGCGGAACAAGGGTCGTGGGTCGGTGCCCTCTTCCTGAAGAGTAATAGAGATCCACGGCTTCATGGGGAAATTAAACACCTTGACAGGCGGGGCCTCCTTCTCTTCAATAACGACGATCTCGTCCTGGTCAGCGCTCTCCCAGCTCTCAGCAACACCCTGGGCAGCCTCGTCAATTATCTCGCGAACAGTCTCAGCAACATCGTGTGGGAGGGCGTCCTCGAGAACTCCCTCATTGTCGCTGCGGTCAAGCTCAGCTTGGATAGCCTGGGCGGCAATGTGAGCACTGTCCTCGAATTCCTTCTCGGACTTGGCGTTGAGCATATCGTCAAGGTCCTCGGCGATTTCAGCCTGGGTCCGTTCGTGCTCCGCGCGCTCAAGTGCCTCCCGGGCTTCATGATCAACCTGCTCGGCAATGTCCTCGATGGCCTCTGCGACGGTCTCCTTGGCGGTCGAATTGTAGTTGTCGAATTCGGAGGTCGGAGGAGTACCCTGCTTCACCGAAGGGTGGGACTGCAGAGACGCGGTTCGGGTTGCCTTTCGACGGATCTGGTGAGGAGAGGTGGGGAGAGCAGCTCGGTCACTACCAGCGCCGACCGAGTGGTCATGGCGGTGGGAGTGATGAGAGTGGTGAGAATGCTGGGAAGCAGCTGGCGAGTCCTTCTTAAGGATCTGGAAAGGCAGAGCTGGTGGCGACTGAGCCATGTGGCTCTGGCTCTGGCTCTGACTATGAGGAGACGACTGGGCAAGGTTTCCCAAGAGTTGCTGGAAAAGAGCCGAGGTGTCAGTCTGATCCTGCGAGACATGGTGGAAAGAGTCGGATGCATGCGATCCTGCGTAGGAATCGGCTGGGCGATGCTGCTGATTCGAGTACTGGCTGCCATGCTGCTGGGGGTACTGCTGCTGATAACTGCCAGAGTAGCGAGCAGGGTCGGCAGGAGCCAGGTCGGGAGACTGAGGCGTAAGGTTGTTGGAACGCGTGGTCTCAGTCAGAGTGGATTGCTGCTGGTCGCCCTGGCTAGGCTTAGGGCGGTTCAACAAGTTGAGCAGATACGAGCGCGTATCGGCCGGGGGAGAACCGTTGCCAAAGGCTTGCTGAGGGTGCGGCTGCTGGGGCTGCTTGGGCTCTTCCGGCTCGTGGGCGCCGCGCATAAGGGCGGCCAAGAGGCCAGTCGGGTCAGCAGAAGAAGGCGCAGGCTGGTGGATCTGGGCAGGGAGAGGACTCTGGATGATACCTCGACCTTGCTGAGCATGCTGCTGGAATTGGTTGAATTGATGGAGCTGATGGTCCGACAACTGCTGGTGAATCGGCTGGGGAGAACCAGGCTCCTGCGGCTGCTCTTGAGGCTGCTGGGTCTGCTGCTGCTGGATATGAGCCTGGGCCCGATTGTGAGCAGCTTGGCTCTGCAGCTGCGAGCCACCTGAACCGCTGAACTTGAGCAAGTTCAGCAGATTAGCGGTGCGATCCGAGTTATTGGAAGGCATGCTCATGTTGTTGACAGGCGGCGTAGGGGCCGGCGGCATGTCGAGATTGTCCATGGCGACAAGCCTAGGGTAGCGGGAGCGGTTGCGGACTCGAGAAGAGCTACCGCGAGATTATTGTTGGGCTGTGTTTTTTTTCTGAATGTGTATGATTCAGAGAGCGACAAGAAATGGGCGAACCCAAATGGAAACGGAGCGGGACGAAAGCAAAAGCAAACGGGCCGAACAGATTCCGAGAAGACGCCAAGAGGAGGAATGAAAGGAGATGACGAGGGAGGGGAAAAGAAAGAAAAGAGATCAAGATGATAGAATGGAAATGAGTAGATGCGATTCTATCTTTTAATCTTTTTCAATGATGAGATGAAGTTGAGGATGAAGATAAATAAAAAAAAAGGTGGTTGACGTGGGGGAGGAAAAAAACAAAAGTCGCGAAACCGATGATGATGACGGTGAAGTAAGGCAACTCAGAGCAAAGAGCAAATCAGTGGCTGGTAGCGGTGGCAGCAACAGTAGCGGTAACGGCAGTGCCGCAGTGGTCCGGTACCTCACTTTAAGCTGAGAGGTGTGGTTTGTGTGGGAAAGCAACAGAGGTGATCCCAAGCAATTATCTGTGCACCTGTGCTAGTGTTTGGGGCGGCCTCAGGAAACAGTTTTGCGCAATCTGTTCTTGATCGATTGACGATGAAATTGATAACCAGCTAATAGCTGCTGCTGGAGCCCAAAGTTACTTGTTGTCTGATGCCAGTGCAGAAGCCCACGTTGCCCAATGCTACAAGCAGTGCAATCCAATGCAAGGCAAGCAAGGTACCTACCTAATGTTGAGATGACGGGAGGGATGCATGTTTCCACCTCAGTATTCCCCGATTGCAAGGTAACGCACAGAGCTAAAGTACCTGGAGGGAGTGAAGGAGTGACGTGGTTGACTGGGGCTGGTTGGTTTGTTCTCTCTGTGTTGTATTTGCTGGTACCTCAAACTGTGAGGACGATATCGGATGATGCCGTTGAATACATCTACCAACATTACATGAAAGAAGCATATATTATAAAGTCTGGTCTTTTTGTCGAGTATTAAACGTATTTCTATCAATAGCATCGAATCTCAAAAGTGGCTGATGCAATGTAAAGCTCTCAGCTGTGATACATACAGGGCAGACAGACATGGATATGAGTGAACCAGTTCGGCAAGGTAAGGTAGCGCCCAGACTGCCAGCTGTCAAAGTCACCGCCTCTTCAAGTTCTATTGGCCAAGGCAATGAATCCAGATCTCAGAGACATGTACATTATTGGTGACTCATAAACCAAGTAAAGTAAAGTAAAGCAGCCCGAGATTCGGTTCGAGCCTGAAAGAACTTGAGATCCTGGCCTACCTATGCATACCTATGCAGCTGCGGGCCAGTTTATTCCTGTTGCTGCTGCTGTTTGAGTGAGTCCCCAACATTGTTGAAGAATTTCTGAGACCAGCATTTCCTTTCTTTTCTTTTCCGAGACTGACATCCTTGAGATCTTCGATGCTTCGACTTTTCATTACATAATCATAAATCTGGCAGTTCCAGAAGCGTAAAGGATCCCCCAGTTTGTTGATGGTCCCACTAGGCGCTTAGGTTTTGTATCTCGGAAACTTAATCAAGACTTCCAACGAGTTGCATATCTGGACTGTGACGGCTATTTAGGGCAACATGCAAAAGTCTCATAATAGCATAAAGATTTCATTATTTATCATCCGATAAGGTTTAAAAAAAAGTAAACAAAAGCAATAATGCAGTGTCAGTATTACACGCTATCTGCGGCATCGAGTGCTCTTATACTCTGTACACCCTCTGATGCGCTGTGAATAACGGCCCAGCCACAAACAAATCGATACACGACGGGAAGGAAGAAAACAAATACAACTCTATCATCTACAACATAAAAGAGCAAACACCAATACAACATCAAATATCCTTCTTTCTCAGTCTTCACTTTAGCACAGCCAATCCCATGATATCAATACCTAACCCGGAGCCTCAATAAGACACTAAACCCAATACGGCATCACCCCCCATTCATCACCCTCCAAAACGACGTAGCACCTTTAAACCGCCACCAAATCCTCCTCCCGAGTCTCCAGTCTCCAGTCTCAGCCTTTCAACAAACCCTCATGCGCCCGCGCGCAATAAACCACGATTAAACATCCCCCGTCTCCTAGGCAATCGAACGCCACATGATACCTTCATTCATCGCATAATCTATCGCCCATCATGTTTTGTCTTCGCAGGTAGTATGCCCACCATATTTCTATTTTAGACACAGAAAACTAACCATCGTGAAATGAATGCAGTTGGCTTCCTCTCCTATTCATCCCGACCAACGCCTCGCCTGCTTTCATATTCCTCTTCTTCATCTGCACGTACTTCCTCAATCGGCCATGCGTGTACTGCTCCATCCTCCTCCTTATTCTCTTCCTGACCTCATGCAACTGGTCCGACCGATGCTTCTTCGACCTTGGCAGTAACTGGTTCCTCCCGCGTCCGATAACACCGGATGTAGTGTTTACTTCGCCGTCAGGGGACCCCACGTTCAACTCGACTGTCCTCGATATGGCCAACACTACGGTCGCAGCGATCATAAAATCTGCTAGTGATGATCTAGCTGCCAGGAGGGCCGAGTGGTCGGGCTTGGGGATCGAGTGGCTTAGAAATTTACTGGGCAAGAGGGAATGGAGGATTGATTGTATGGATATTTATATCAGGCTCTGAATAGCCTTGCGAGACCTAAAAAAGGGTCGATTGTACGTGGCCTGATGAGATGTATATTCCAGGCCATGCCAAGTATACCAAGTTTTTGATAAACCCTATGCAAGCATCACATATTTCAACGCTAGATCGCATTCACTTTCTTAAACAGTCACAGTGGGCAAAGAGTCTTAAGCATAACGTGTCTATTCTCATCATTTTGACTAAGATAGTCCCCATAACAGGTTCCTAATTATGTACCCTTCATGCATCATTCAAACTATCATCGCACCAAAAACGACATGTGTATCCCTCATTTTCTTTCATCAAAAAAACGAATGCGTCCTAGGTATATCCTTCATAGCAACTTACATCAAGGCATATAAAGCATGGCTTCGCTTGCAAATTCTTAAAGCTCATCAGCCTCCACCGAGTGCTCCGCAGCCTGTCCGGGGGCTTCCTCGTCAGAGCCCAAAGCCTCCGGGACGGCGGACTCGGAAGCAAACTCGGCCTCGATGCTGGGTTCCGCATCTTCAGCCTCTTGCTCGATTTCATCAAAGGCCTCTTCGTCAGGCGACACAGTCTCCTGAGCAGGGCCCTCCTCTTCCTTCACAGGCTCGGCCTCTTTAGATGGAAGGACGGTATCCTCCATAGGAGCCTCACCATCGACAGGGGCGTCCGCGGCCACAATTGTATTCTCTGCCTCAGGGGCAACACTCTCTTCAACCTTCTCTTCCTCAACAGCCTCAGCAGCCTGCGTCTCTTGAGATGGAACGTCAGTCGCATACTCAGTAATCTTGATTGTAGCAGTCTCAACTGCTGTCACTGTCTCAACAATACGAACAATGCGCTCCTCACAGGTAGGTTGCATGTCGGTCTCGGGCGACTCAGCGGCCGGTCCAGCACCAAGTTCTCGGGGCGCCTCAATTTCGTGATATCCTTGAGAAGGAGCTGAGCAAGAAGCACACGGGTCGACAGATCCAGTCGAAGAGCCATCGGGACTAGGGTAGGAGTTGCCAATAGCAATCTGGTTGTTGTTTACCTGCTCATATTGGGCAGCGTTGTTCTGAGCAGGGGTGTCCTCGACAACAATGCTTTCCTCAGGATGATAAGCCTCAACACTGCGCTCCTCCTCTTCCTCCTCGACAGGATCAGCAGAAGCAGCAATCTGAGGAGCTGCTTCGGTCGCCTGGATGCTGATGGCCTGTGTCACAGTCACAGTAGGCACTTCTCGGTTCATCACAACAGTTTGAAAATTCCGGGGATCCTGTTGAGGTGCAGTATTTCCACGGATCGCCAAAAGAAGAATGAGAACACTCAGCAAGCCAATCAAGATGTTCTTCTTGTCTTGCATGACTACACGAGCTGACTCGGCCAGTAGCTCTGGCAGGGTAGCGCTCTTCATTGCCTGGCGACGTTCCTCAGCGGTGGGCACTCGAGGGGCGGCATGCGCATAATCGGGAGCATGGTTGTCGGCAGAAGAGCGACTGCGCTCAGCGTAGTGTTGATCGTGGTGCTGTGGCTGTTGCTCGTGGAAGGATCGCTGTGATTCTTGATGTTCCTTCGAAGCAGGAGTATCGCCATAGATCTCTCTATACCTCTCCCCCTCTCTCCTCAGACGCTCTGCCTCATCATCCCTGGGGTCGATGGGGTCTTCGGGGGCAACGGATGACTCTTCAGCTTCCAGGTTGGTATCTTCAAGGTGAGAAGGCTCGGGTGTAGGTTCGGCATTTCGTGCTTCCTCTGCCAGACTCCTCTCGCGCTCTTCCTGAAGATGATCGTCGATATCCTTCTCGAGCTCCTCAAATGATCGGCTCTTTTCGTCATGCTCATCCTCACCAAAAGACTCCTCGCCATCCTCGACGGGCTCCTTCATGGACTCCTTGGTAACATCAGCGGAGTGCTCCTCAGCAGGTTGGGTTTCGTTCGCAATGTGGCTTTGGTCATGATCCTTGGTAGTATCGTGAACAGATGCTTCACGAGCCTCCGAGATACCATGGAGAGACTCTTCATGATGAGAAGGCTCGTGGTGAGAGAGTTCGTGGTGAGAGGGCTCATGGAGTGACTCGTCGTACGCTGACTTGTTACGAACGGATTCCGCATGCAACGACTTGTCGTAGCGAGAGTCCTCATGACGGGATGTATCATGACGAGAAGTATCATGATTCTCCATACGTGGCTTTCCTTCACTCATATGGCTCATATCCTCAACATGGTTACGAGACTCTCCCCGTCTTCGAGACAGACGTCCTCGCTCCCTCTCCTCAAACTCACGATGTTCCTCATCCAATCTGATATACCTTTCCTCCTCTTCAGCTTCCCTCATCGCCAACTCTCTTTCCTGGTCAGCTTCCAGAGACACGAGCTCATGCTGTGATACAGCGTCGACAAGAGGCTCGATCTCGACATCCACCCGCTCCATCTCCTTCCAGCAAGCTTCCCAGGCACCACCACGGATCAGACCGTTGCTGGCATACACCTTGACACGGAAGACCTTTGCACGACCGAGCGACTCATAATTAATGTCCGACTTGCATGTCTTGCACCAGTGTGTAGGTGGTGCCTGGGAGCGACGACTTGATCGGCGCTCCTCTTCCTCTGGCTGTTGATATTCATCCTCCTCACTCTCTTCCTCCTCTGAGTCCTCTATTGTCATCTCATTGGAGGGACCAAGATAGTGGCCACACTCTAGGATACGAGCACGACGCCTCATTGGGAGGTCAAGAGCCTCTAGCAGCCTCTCCTCTAGAACCTCGTAGTCGCTCTGAGGGTGGGGTAGGAGGATACCACGCTCGACAGTGGTGTCTGCCATGCGGTCTTGCAACAATCGCCAAGCATCTCGTATAGCCTTGCACTCCTTGCTCAGATCATCGGCATCTGCATTCTCGAGCACGTCACCCCACGGCCACCGGAGCGGAAGCAATGTAACGTGAAGAAGGACAAGGGGCGGTGTAGATCGCTTAAAACGAGGCGGTGTCTTCTTAGGAGAGTACTGCTCTGAAAAGCGAGGAGAGCCAAGTCGAGATGCAGAGAGAGGTGCTCTGCGGCTTGATCGAGGAGAGCCAACTGTTGAGCCTGGAGGCGATGACATCTGCATGGCCTTGACAGAAGAAGGTGATCGGAAGACAGGACGAGGGTTGCCTCGGATAGTAGGGATAAAGTCTTCCTCTTCCCTGTCATACTCTGAGAAACCAGAAATACCAGATACACCTGAGACACGAGGCGACCTGGTCATCCGCGACATGGCATCCTGAGCCTTTCTGTTATCAGTCTCCGAGACAGATCCCATTGAGCTGCGAGGACTTCGATCACTGAAAACATCGTCTTCGTGCTCATGGTGGGAGCTGTTCTCAGCAGCCTCATCTACACCGCCTCTCATACCAGCAGTCGACATTTTTGGACCTGTACGAGTACTGACCGACTCTGAATGAGAGATGTAACCAGTATCGCTTGTTCCGGAGTAGCTATTCAACGACTCGCGCTTCTCGTGGTTATCGATCTGTGAAGCAATGTCACGAGCAACTCCGTTGATAGCCTCGGAGCGACCAGAGTGTCGACGGCTTGAGTATTCGGATCCTGAAGAGCCAGAGGACTCACGCCGAGAGCCTGAGCGGTCTGACTCAGTCTCAGAAAAGTGCCTGTCCTCGTTGCCTTCAGTAGAGGCTTCGACCTCAGCTTCAGCAGATTTGGCCTTCTCCTCTTGGGTAGGTTCGTCCTCTTTGGGGTCCTGAGCGGTGGAGCCTTCGGCAGGAATGTTGTCTGTGGGGATATTTGCGGAGGGTGTGTCCTCGGTTGGAGTACCCGCAGGCGTGGCCTCAGTAGTAGTAGCGTCTTGGACAGGGGTAGGATCCTCGTCGCTATCTTTTGTATCGTCTAATGAGGGCTCTGTAGTTGTAGCTGTTGTGTGGGCTTGAGCTTCAAAGGTAGCAGGTACAGCTTGTTCTTCCGACTCTGTTGCTGGCTCCTCAATTGGTTGTTCTGGCGTATCTCCAGTGTCGACTCGAGCTTTGGCTTCCTCTTTTGGTTCAGCTTCGGGCTCTGATTCGGCTTCTGAATCTGCCTCCGAGTCTGATGCCTCTTGATCAGATTGTGCCTCCTCCTTAGTCTCTTGTGGTGTTATAGTAGATTGATCTTCTTCTTTAGCTTCGACCGTAGGCTCGGCCTTTACTTCAGTTGGTAAGTCGGTGTGGTTTGTCGTATCAATGTCGTTATCAAGCTCTTTGGCAGGGGAGTCGTTCTTTGAATCGTGGTCTGTTTCCACTTCCACTTTTGGCTCCTCGGGGGCCCTTGTATCGTTATCGTCCATAGGATCGCTCAAGCAAGATGGATCAACGTGAATCTTGAAATCGAGGTCCTCAGCCCTGTCACGTCGGGGCATCTGAGGGTGAGGGCGGTCAGTGATTTGTGCCTTTTCGTATGTGTGCCTCGAGTATTTTGCAGTGACACACACGAATGGTAAAAAAGAAAAGGGGATATTGAAACGAGGAAGAGGAAGAAGAGAGAGAGAGGTCAAGGGGTCTTCCTGGAATCGTGCAGATATTAGTCTGTACTCCCCAGACAGACGCTGGGCTTGTGTGGCAGCGGATGGTTGGTCGAGGACGTTGGGACTGGCCCCGGTCATTGTTTACATTTGTTGCTGGGTCGACAGCGTCTGTGGACGTTGATCCCTGAGCGTGATAACGAGACAACGGTCAGATTCGCAAACGGAAAGTGGCTGATTTTTCATGAGTGAGACTGTAAATTATGATGGTGTTTAATTTCTACAGTTTCCCTTTGTCTTTGCTAATTGAATTGTAGTTCCTTTTCGTTGGTATTTTATCCCTTGTGAGAGAGCAATACATAAGCTCTTAGCTCTCCCTGTTAGGTAGTTAGTGGGCAAACAGAGGTGATGTCATTCCACTGGACCACACTGGGCTCCATTCTGATCGACTACTGAGATGCCCAGCAACGAACAAACAAACCCTTGCTGTTGGGGTTTTATCTGCAACATTTATCACGTCAGGCCACGATTGGGTGATATACTTACATTTTACGGAGTACTAGTCTGCTCTCCCTCCCTCCCTCTCGTGACCCGAGCCTTTTTCAGCAAGTGTCACCTCCAACACCAAGTTTAGGGTAACCACCAGACCCAGGAACGGCCCGTTGGGTCTAGGTGTGTTTCACTTACATAGATTGCCGCATTCCTCGATCACCAGGATATACACAGCATGTTTTTGTGTTACTCTAAATGTATAAAATTGAGCGATCGCTAAAGACTCGCTTTTCGGAAACTATACCGAAGAATGTGATACCAAACTGACACAGCATTGGTGTAAAGCAACTAGCGAAGAGATGCCTCGTTTATATCCCCCAAAACATCAAAAGTAATATTTTCTCATCCACTACTGTTCCTCTACACCTGTATCCCCATAACGGGAACGAATCTCGAGGCAGTCTTTACCCCTGGGCAGACCCTGGGGATCAATGACCCCCAAATGTGTTTGCCAAACCGGACTCCAACACGAATCCTCAGTCCCCAAGTCCCTCCACACACGGATCTGTATCCTCTTCGTTGTCATACGAAGCGAAAACTCCGTCAGGCAGTACGGGCACATGCCATCTGCCTGAAATCCAGGGTTTTTAATTGCCTCATAGGCGCATTCTAATATCTCCTCGCTTCGCCTACCAGGTGGAAGATGCCTCGATGCTAAACCCGATTGTAGTGCTCCCCGGACACCAAATTCCGCACCCCGGTTCCGGCGCTCGAGGAAGGCTCTCCATTCCAAGTCTGACATCTTCTGATGTGTGCAAACTCCAAAGTACACGCGTTTGTGGCGTGCTATCGTCCCACCTCTCAGGGGGTTGGTGAAGGTCCATTGGTTGAAAAGAAGATATCGACCAGAGACGAGCTTGGGATGAGACTCAAAGTGGCCTATTGCTCCAAACTTTTCCGAGGAGTGTATTTCCAAGCATGGTGAGAAATCAGTGTGGTATGGCTCCAGGAGACTCTTGAGAAACGACTTCTGCTGGCGAGTCTTCTTTTCCAAACGGTGGTATATGAGGCTCATCCGAACATGCCTATGCTTTATCAACAAGGCTCCAAGCCTGAATTGCCTGAGATCACTATATTCCCAACCTGGTTGGTGTATAAATGGAGGCCCTTGCGGTTGTGGGTAGAGGTCTTCCTCTTGAAATTCTCGGAAACGTAGCGTGTCTTCAGCAAGCCAGGCATTAGGAAACTGCCGTATGACAAATGTCTTGTACTCCCGATTTTGCTCAAGTGTTAATCGAGAATATGGGACTGTTCTGCGCTCTAGTAGGATTTTTATCCCGCGACAGGTTGTTAGAAGACACAGCTGACTGCTTGCTGGGAGGAATGAGTGAATGATGAGCCAGATATCGACGGGTAGGTTGAGGGAAAATGAGTCCGAGTTGCTCTTTGACTTTGACAACTGAGACCCGCCTCCGTAAATCCAGCGGCTTGACATATCTTGAATTCGAGCCATTGTGAAAGATGAGGACGCGGCTTGCTGTTGGATTCGAAGGCTTTGCGTATGTCTCTTCAGTGGGAGGATGGAAGTAAAAGTGAAGATGAAGGGAAGAAAATGACAGCACTCATTCTTTTATCTTAAACCTGTTTATATT
>JABSTL010001468.1:0-11715 GCA_013759095.1 Fusarium sp. NRRL 29148 | reverse complement strand
GATCGAGGATCTCGAGTCCGAGGATGGCCACGCCTTCGAGGATGAAGAAGAGACTCAGCCTGGAGGTGGCCGTGTTGTACCCGAAGATCAGCTCCAAACCGACTCCCGAGTCGGTTTGACTGAGGCCGAAGTCATCAACCGACGACGAAAGTGGGGCCTCAACCAGATGAAAGAAGAGCGCGAGAACATGATTCTCAAGTTCCTTATGTTCTTCGTCGGACCCATCCAATTTGTGATTTGAGTCTCCCTATCCCCTAAACACGCTACCTTGATTTCAATTGCACTGGTGGCTTTTTCCGGAGTTCAAGACGTCGATTTTGAGGTTTTGAACTTCGGAAGCGCACGGACCACCAAGACACTAACATCACAACTATTGTCAGGATCCAAACTAATATCTCTATAGGGAAGCCGCTGCTGTTCTCGCTGCTGGTCTTGAAGATTGGATTGACTTTGGAGTCATCTGTGCGCTTCTCCTGCTTAACGCTTGTGTTGGTTTCGTCCAAGAGTTCCAAGCCGGGTCTATCGTAGAAGAGCTCAAGTCAGTTTCCCTCCCCAGACCTATATATGTTCCAGAGACTATGGACACCTGTAGTCCCGCCTATGGGCCAATCTTATCTTGTTGAGCAGCCACTGACTATTTCATAGGAAAACCCTTGCTCTCAAGGCTGTTGTCCTCCGTGACGGTACTCTCAAGGAAGTCGAGGCTCCCGAGGTCGTTCCCGGTGATATTCTCCAGGTTGAGGAGGGAACTATCATCCCTGCCGATGGTCGTTTCGTTACCGAGGGCTGCTTCGTCCAGGTTGATCAGTCTGCCATCACTGGCGAGTCTCTCGCTGTCGACAAGCACGCTGGTGACAACTGCTATGCTTCCTCCGCTGTCAAGCGAGGTGAGGCTTTCGTCATCGTTACCGCTACTGGTGACAACACCTTCGTCGGCCGAGCTGCTGCCCTTGTCTCCCAGTCTGCTGGAGGCACTGGTCACTTCACTGAGGTTCTCAACGGCATCGGCACAATCCTTTTGGTTCTCGTCGTCGCTACACTGCTTGTCGTTTGGGTGTCTTCCTTCTACCGATCAAATGGAATTGTAAGTCGATATACCCTTCGGCCACTTCACAATGATCTCGTGGGCTCGCCGAAAGGACATTTGCTTGTGTTGCTCCCACATCTCATAGGGAACCCAAATGGGTATTGGTCTCCGTGACAGCCAACCAGTGCTTCTACTTATATTAATATTGGCTTTTGGCCTGTTGCCGTCTAGCGCGGCCATCAGCATTTGGGGTCCTTATGAGATAATACCGGGTCGAGACAAGCGGCGCATTTCATGCCCCAGCCCTTGTGAATATTTCTTTTCTAACTGGACACAGGTCGACATCCTTAGGTTCACCCTGGCCATCACCATCGTTGGTGTCCCTGTCGGTCTCCCTGCTGTCGTCACAACCACCATGGCCGTCGGAGCTGCCTACCTCGCCAAGAAGCAGGCCATTGTACAGAAGCTTTCCGCCATCGAGTCTCTGGCTGGTGTCGAGATTCTCTGCTCTGACAAGACTGGTACTTTGACCAAGAACAAGCTCTCGCTCGCTGAGCCTTTCTGTGTTGCTGGCGTTGAGCCTGATGACCTGATGCTTACTGCTTGTTTGGCCGCTTCCCGCAAGAAGAAGGGTATTGACGCCATTGACAAGGCTTTCCTTAAGGCTCTCAAGTACTACCCTCGTGCCAAGAGCGTTCTGTCCAAGTATAAGGTTCTTGACTTCCACCCCTTTGATCCCGTCTCCAAGAAGGTCCAGGCTGTCGTTGAGTCTCCTCAGGGCGAGCGCATCATCTGTGTCAAGGGAGCTCCTCTCTTCGTTCTCAAGACTGTCGAAGAGGACCACCCTATCCCTGAGGAAATTGATGCTGCCTACAAGAACACTGTTGCTGAATTCGCTACCCGTGGTTTCCGATCTCTCGGTGTTGCCCGCAAGCGAGGTGAGGGTGCTTGGGAGATTCTCGGTATCATGCCTTGCTCTGACCCTCCCCGCCACGATACTGCCCGCACTATCAACGAGGCCAAGCGCCTTGGTCTTTCCATCAAGATGCTTACTGGTGATGCCGTCGGTATTGCTCGTGAGACTTCCCGCCAGCTCGGTCTCGGTACAAACGTTTACAATGCTGAGCGTCTTGGTCTTGGTGGCGGTGGTGACATGCCTGGTTCTGAGGTCTACGATTTCGTCGAGGCTGCTGATGGTTTCGCCGAGGTCTTCCCCCAGCACAAGTACAACGTCGTTGAGATCCTCCAGCAGCGTGGTTACCTCGTTGCCATGACTGGTGATGGTGTCAACGATGCTCCCTCTCTGAAGAAGGCTGATACTGGTATTGCTGTCGAGGGTGCTTCTGATGCTGCCCGCTCTGCTTCCGACATTGTTTTCCTTGCCCCTGGTCTTGGTGCTATCATTGATGCTTTGAAGACTTGTAAGTTCCCATTCTGTTGTGCTGTGTTGTGGGTTGAGTCTCCTCCGCTCCACCTTTTTCGCGATGGTCTCCACCACGACACAAAGGCTACCCCTTCATGATAAGAATCATGCTAACATTACGAAGCGCGTCAAATCTTCCATCGCATGTATGCTTACGTCGTTTACCGTATTGCTCTGTCTCTTCATATGGAGATCTTCCTTGGTCTCTGGATCGCCATCCTCAACAAGAGCTTGAACATCGAGCTTGTCGTTTTCATTGCTATTTTCGCCGATATTGCTACTCTTGCCATTGCTTACGACAACGCTCCCTTCTCCCAGACTCCCGTCAAGTGGAACCTCCCCAAGCTCTGGGGTATGTCCGTCCTTCTCGGTGTTGTCCTCGCTGTTGGTACCTGGATTGCTCTTACCACCATGTATGCAAACTCCGAGGACGGTGGTATTGTCCAGAACTTCGGTAAGATCGACGAGGTTCTCTTCCTTGAGATCTCTCTCACTGAGAACTGGCTCATCTTCATCACCCGTGCCAACGGTCCCTTCTGGTCTTCCATCCCCTCTTGGCAGCTGTCTGGTGCCATTCTTATCGTCGACATCCTTGCCACCCTCTTCTGTATCTTCGGTTGGTTCGTTGGTGGCCAGACCAGCATCGTCGCCGTCGTTCGTATCTGGATTTTCTCTTTCGGTGTCTTCTGCGTCATGGGTGGTCTCTACTACTTCATGCAGGGCAGCACTGGATTTGACAACCTTATGCACGGCAAGTCCCCCAAGCAGAACCAGAAGCAGCGATCCCTCGAGGATTTCGGTAAGTTGTGACCATTGCCTTTATGTTGACCTCCTGTCCACTAACTCATATCACAGTTGTCTCTCTTCAGCGTGTCTCTACCCAGCACGAGAAGTCTCAGTAAACTAGATGGTATATACCCGGACCACCATCGCCCGGACTTTTCACTTTCGCTCTGTCCAAATTTGAACTGTATTACTCGCACCCGAGTATTAAGACTCCTGGAGTGGTTGAGGAAACTTTCATACCCCTAGAGAACGTCTACTAGACACCTAATAATACAAGTAAAATAAATAATTCGTCCTCTAAAACATAGTGATCTTTCATTTGAATATGTGTCTATCTGGTCTTGTTTTCTCTGTTAATTTGATGGCCGCTGTTAGTTCCTCAACTCCTCAACTGCCGCATGGTCTTTCACTTGGGTCAGCAGACCCACTATCCATCATTGGCCTCTCCTCCAGCCTCGCCTAAGCACCACCCACTCAGTGTGACATCAGTTGTAACCTGAAGCCCCCTCCATATCAACAGCTCACATTTGCCGCTTCACTAATTCTGACAACTGCATTACTCCGCCTTTCCCGTTCAAAAGCCGCTGTGGAAGCCATCAAGTGTCAGAAGAACGATCATGAACCGCGAAATCCCTGGCTATTACTATGGTACAGAATTCTGGCAAACAACTGAAGTTTGTGTACTTACTTGCATTTCTGGCAGACAACGAGAAGAAAAAGTATTTCAAGATCGAAAAAACCCATACGGCGCCTTCGTCGGCTGCCTGGTCGTCGGATGCCGTGAAAAGGCGCAAAGTCGAGCACGAGGCTCAAAGACTCGCTGAACGCCAAGCACACCAAGTAAAGAAACATATTAAGCGCCATTTCGTTGTCAGAGATACAGTCACGTCCGCACTCCTTACGAGGGAGATTGGTCTTCCCTATATCGCCGAGAGAGGCCGCGGTAGAGTAGAGGATGAAGACCTTGGTGCTGCAGCGTGGGCAAGAGGCTCAGTGGCCAAAGGCAACGTCCCTTTTGCACCAAGCTTTGCAAGAGAGCGACGGGCAAACATGCCGTGCTTTTATGTCTCTGGGGATGATGAGAAGACTGGCCTAGGGGCTTCTTATGCCAGTAAGTCCTTTGGCTGCAGCGCTGCAACGTATGACTTTCACATGATATCTGACTTGCCATTTCAGCTTTGGATGAGGAGACTTTGGTGGGAAGCTATATTCCTACAGATGACAATGACGAGTTGGTCTTCGAGGCCGGAAGATGCTTTGATCTACTGACATAGTGCAGAATTCATTTCTCACGAGAAGCACCCAGTTCTTCTGGCAGAACCCTATCTTTCCGTACAGAGGCGGTACGATGTCCACAGATGTCATCAATCAAGTATCACCAGCCTTCACATACAATACTCTTGACTTCGCGCGAGCCTGACAACACCTGCGGAATATACTTCTTTTCTCCACGACTGTCAAATCATAGGGACCCCAATTGCCCAAAATGGCTACTTGGCGAATGTAACTATTCTTTCTGCTTGACCATGTATTGAGCCCCGCTTACTTGCAAACAGCAATTCTCTACCAGAGAGTCGCCGTCCCTCACGAGGGACGTGGTGAATGGATGGTTCACAATAGCACACCCGCACCTCCATCTTCGGGCCTTATTTGCGTTGCTAGCTCTAACAGAGGCCTCCTTAGTATGCATTCCGAGGGGAGCGTCTCGGTGGTTGCTCCAAGAGCCGTCCAAAATGGTACACAACTCCCACAAGAAACGTTTGCACAGGATTTCCAAGAGGGGAACCACAACGTTGTGTTTACTGGTGGGAGACAACCCAGACTTTGGATAACAGATCTTCGCGCCCCTGAACCGCAATGGTCGTTTGCGAATCATGCAAGCTCCATCTCCCATATCAAGAGTGTAAACCCACATCAGGTGCTGGCATCGGGATTGAAGAGCTCGATGGCTCTCTACGACGTACGCTATCTAGCAAATGACCCTTGTGGAACAAAGCCACTGCTGTATTTTAACGGGCACCACAATGAGGCTCACTTTCACATTGGTTGGGATGTCAGTCCGGAGCTGAACGTCGTTGCTGCGGCACAGGATAATGGGACTGTCAAGCTCTTTTCATTGAAATCAGGGTGTAAACTTCGCTGTACAGCTGCCGAGACTATTCATGCTGATTCGCCCGTCAAGGCGCTAATGTTCCAGAGGATGCCCAGGGAAAGAATGCCCAGTCTTTTTGTCGGGGAGGGGCCTTTACTAAGGAAGTTTTCTTTTGGAATACGAGAATGGGGTGATGAGGCCTAAAATTCGACGCAGGATAAAGATGCTCTGCAGAAATTGCACAGCAAAGGCACAGATGAGAGTTTCGTTTTGAGGAAACGAAAGTCTTGGTGGAATATCTAAGAAAATCTAAACTCTATAATAACTTGACCATGAAGGGAAAAAACACGATAAAGGAAAAGACAGAAGAAAAGTGATATGAACCCAATGGAAAGACACCTTATGCGCAACTTTTTACCAACCTCATTCCAAATATCATGAAATAAGCCTCTCAATCCTGACTCTCGCTGTCCTCGTCTTTCTCTGCATCCTCCGCTCCATGCTCGCTGCTCTCGTTATCCTCAACATCGGCTTCATCCTCAGTCTTGCACCTCTTACGCTTAAGTCGTCTCCAGCTGCCATCGCATCCACGATTTAGATCGTCCCCCATCTCTGCACATCTTTTGCATGGTTCTCTTGAGGTAGAGGGAGGGTGGAAGCAGACAATCTCACGACCTTCGTCGTCCCTGGCGTCCTTGCAGTTGCTGCACTTACCAGGGCAACGCTTCTGATGGCCTTTAATCATGCTTTTGATGTATTCTCTCCCACAGAAACGGCAGGGAACCATGCATGCTAGTTTGTCTTCAACTTTGCAGATGGTTTTCTTTGTCAGGCAGTTATTACAACGCCGGTTTCCCTTTCCACGCTTGCAGGGTTTGTCATCTGCAACGCACTCTGTGCATCTCTTGCGGCATTGGCTTTTGTGCTGCTGATGGGTGTGATCGCACCAACACATCGGGCACGTCTTTTGTGGTTTCGGGTGGGTGAAGTCTTTGCAGGGCCCCTTTCCGAGACGACTGCACTCTTCGCAAGTCCAGGACAGCGGAGGCCGAACGCAGGGAATCTTTGCCTCAAAGCAGACTCCGCATTTGCCCTGACAATTTGGCCTGTGAGTTCTCATGTCGCGCACTGAAGCCTTACATTTCTTGCAAGTCCCTCTCTTGTCGTGCGAAAAGTTGACACAATCTTGATCTTCGGCGTTGCAGCCCTTGCATTTGTGGTTTCCTGCAAAGTTTCCTCGCGTGCAAGGCACCTTTCTTGCAACGCAGTTTTGGCATCGACCACGACACTCGCGGACGTGAGAATAGATGTTTCCCACAAACTGCAGGCACATATAACATTGCTCTGACCCATTTGGCTTTGCTCTGTATTCGTGCGATGGGTCTCTGCATTTCTTGGGTGTAGGACAGGTAACGCAAGTCTTCTTTCCCACCGGGCGCACGCAAGGAATTTTGGACTTGACGCACGCAGAGCAGCGCCCAACACACGACGGTTCGTGTTCGGCGAGTCTGTGTATGAAAGCTGAGCAGCTGCCCCAGGTACCCGAATCCACATCATTAAGGCCAAATGGGTCCGCTTCCTGTGGTTGCTCGCCCTCGAAAGACGACAGACACACCTCTGAGCCTCTCATAATTTGGTCCCAGCAGAGCCTTGCGCCTAATCTCGGCGTTTTCATCAGACTCATACAACTGACGGCAGACTTCAGGAGCATACAGACCCTTGAGGTCATTGGGAGCGAGCCCTTCCGCCACTATAGAGACCGAAGCCCAGTCAATCGCAGAGGTTGCCAAGCAATAACTGGCTTCCTCACGGCTGTAGTACACCAGCATTTGCAGTTGTGCTACCTGGATTGAAGCGGCAAAGAGAACCAATAGTTTCAATTCGTCAGGCTGAGTCAATGGGAAAATCAGGTCGGCTTCGGTAAACGTGGGCACGAGGGGCGTGGATCTCGCCTTCACGGGTGCCTTCACACAGGTATCTGGAATGTTGTTTTCTTGTGAAGAGAACTCAGCAGTCTCGGATTGGGCTCCGGGACTCTGGTCAGACTCCTCCTCGTCATCGCTGTAAAGGTCGCCCTCATCTTCATGACTGCTGCTCTTGGCTGGCAAGTCCATGTCGATATCCGACACTTCATTATAGTCAACCCTTCTCCGCTTGAGGCGGCTGCTTCGACGAAGAGAAGGTAGCGAACGAGGCTGAGCCTGGGACCCTTCACCCTCATCGTCTGCCAATTGATCCTCTACCATGGACTCAGAGCAGTCCACAAGGCCAAGGCCACCACCGTTAAGCTGGCTTCTGAACATCCTACGCCTAAAGTTCCAGAAACCGTCATTGCGAATGTCTTCTATGGCAGGAAATATCGAGAGAGAACGATTGTCTGACGGGTCGGTACCAAGGTGAACAAATCGTCCGAGTTGCGTAAGCAAGGTGAATCCAAGGCGCTGCTGATCCAAGAACCAGCTGAACACCTTAGGCCTAAAGCTGAACACCCGAAGACGCATGATACAGAATATGACATCAATGAGTTGTACCAGTCATGCTGGCACGTTTCTTATCACGTCGGATGTTCCGAGGATCGTCAAGCTCCGCTCGTGAGAATTGGCTCCATGTCTCACAAGGAAGTTGATGCTGTCGTCGAACGGTGAAACAATGAATGTTTCCCGTCTTTTCCCAGGTACTGGATCTTGGAAGTACTTTATGATGGACTACAATATCTCCAGTCGGGAAGCATCACACTCTGCTTCGAAATACGATCTGATAAAGTGTCTTGGTACAATAGATTGGTGGGAAGCGTCTCTGAAGATAGCCTCAGCTGCTTTACAGAAGGCATCCGTAGAGAAACTGCTACCAGGCATGATGTCAAGGAACAGGTAATACGATGGAGCGAGGGATGGTGAAATACAAAGGTAATTGTGGTGTTATTCGAAGAGGACGTAAGAATAGTAAGTGAAAACAAATGGAATGAATGAATGGATATGGATATCACAGATGTCCTAGGAGAGGCGTTACTGTCTAGCAGTATCCGTCAGTGTAGGCATAAGTCGGCAATTAGTTCAGTTTATAGTCTTGGAGGTAACACGGGGGCTCATGTCTTATGGACAAATTTGAGAGCATCGAAGTGCTCGATCGCGCACAGTCTTCTCATTCCCTTACCAGGGGTTACGTAATGAACAAGTCGACCCAAGCGACTAACTATGAGAGTATCAAAGGAACTTGCCAAACAAAAGCGTACGTGAACAGAGCTGGTGGTAATACCTAATTTAGATCGTGAGCTTTGCAACGGTATCAAAGCGTGGTAGAGGCACTTCGCCATTCACAGCCCTGAGACTGAAGCTTTGGCGATATATTTACGAAGAGAACTTGGTGAGGCGCCAGGGATGGAACCACTCTTCAATGGTTCGTTTCACTGAAGCGTCATCCACTGTGTTTTCTTCTTTATCCCAAGCCCAATGTGTCAACTCCCCTGTCTGTTAGCAACGCCACATCCATCAAAATAGTCCATGATGGAGAATGACTGCTCACAATATGGCACCCAACATGGAGTGGTAATGAGAAAAGTGGATATCTTTAGCCCATTTTCACATATACAGATATATTTGAAAGAAATGCTAAAATGAAGGCGAGCGAAGGCGTGGCGGCTGAGTGACACTTGGCTCGCTGATGATTGACCTGTGTTCAGATTCTTCTTCAGCAAGGACGAACCACAATAGCAGGTTCTCAGGACTGGGACAATATATTCTTGTGAGGTTCTTCCGGTGGCCAGATAATCCATTTCAGCTTCAAAGCATCGTGAGAACAGATGGCTTATTAGAATGCTACACGCATCGACCACATGACCCTGTATGAAGACATTGTCTACGGTTTCTCTGTATTGATCAGACAAGCCAAGCTCACTAGTTTGAAACTTGTAGGGTTCAAGATAGCCATTCAGCTCTACCCAGCAGCTCGCTTGTGTATGGTAAAGCATCGCAAAACGCCAATATTGGTCTTGCTTTCTATATTAACATCATCGTAAGATAACTGAAGCCTGAATGACCCAGGAGCTCACCTTAGCTCTGACTCACCGCTCAGTCCTGTTTGCAATTCCTTTGTTGATGTAGCCCTGTTGTAACTTGGTAGGTCTTTTAGATAAATTGACCTGTCACTATCTGATGCTGTGCCTTCTGAACCAAGAACGGAATCAAACAGGAACATAGGTTGCCTGAGGAAGGGTGGCAGGGTGAGAGGTAAGAGAACTTTAGGACTTTTATCCTAAGGTATGAAAAGACTTAGGTAACTTATTCTAAGCTTAGGAGGCTCTTTGCTAAGTTTATTTTGGCATCCTCTATGTTTCTTACCCCCTGAGGGGTGGTAGTCACAGGTCTCGCATAAAAATAACAAAGGAGACAAGTTAATGTTGCCAGCTGTTGCCAGCTGATGCTGGCTTCCTTTGGATGCTTGCTTGATAGCTTTGGACTACCCATCCTAAAAGGGTCTGTCTCATTCTTTATCTTTCTCTTCTCCCCAACCCATATTGGTTCCATCAATTCACAATCACTTATTTCCACTCACCTCTGCACAGAAATACGACGCCCATATCTGATCACGTCTCTTGTGTATAACGCCATATATTGTGCTGTTAAAGAAACACTCTTGTGTTTCTTCAGCTGTACAGCCTCTGGCCTCACTCATCTCTTCATCTGACCCCCTATTGCCATCCACTACCTACCCACTTCCCTAGGCACTTTGACCAGGCTTTCTCAGCCTGGAACCAACACAGGATGCCTACCACGGAGAAGGTAAGATCCCAAGTACTGGCGTAAGAACAAAATGCTGACGAAGACAAGGGCATGAATTGATCAAAAGAGAACCAATACGAGTGCGACGTGTGCGGCGACAAGCTTGCGACACCCGGAACTTTGAGCCGGCACATGGAACTGCACAACGATGATCGAGAGGTTTTCAAGTGCCCTGATTGTCATAAAGTCTTTGTCAGGCATTACGACATGAATGATCACTGGGAGCGTAAACATGGCCCCAATCCCATCATATTCGAGTGTCGACACTGCCCCCAGAAATTTGATCTCCGTCCGACCAGGGACTTACACGAAAAGGGCCACACTATGTTCCAATGCCCTCGGAACTTATGCTATAAATGGTTCGCTACTGCAGAAGATCCCGATCACGGTGCAGACAAAGTTCTGTACAAATGTCCCATCTCCACTTGCCGTTTAACAGCTATTGGCAAGGTTCTTAAAGGGACTGATTTGGTAAAGCATTGGGGAAAACACCAGAAACGGGGTCATGTTTCGCAAGACAAAGAACTGGAGTGTATACCAGCCGAGCAGCCACGGTTCAACGGAAACGTTCCATTGTTTATAGCCGATACTCAAACACAGTATTTCACTGAAGGACAATGCTGACAACCTCAATGAAGAACACGACGAGGATGACAGCCGTGGCCTTGAGGAACAAGATAATGATGATGCAGTCTTTGGCCAAGATGTCGATATTCTTCGGCAGAATGAAGAATGGTGGAGTACGTAATGCGACAAACTTCTCACCTTTCTCGTTTAGAATGGAATAGCTGACAAGGAAAATCTTAGAAACCCACAAGGACAGGCCTGTCTGCCTCAATGCCCGAGGCTATAAATGTGCAGGTCCGGGCATCGAGACCACTGGGCTCATACTTGAACCGTGTCCAGACGGCGTGATCATTGAACTGGACACGGCGATCGGGTCGAAAGGTTCCTACGTTATCGCTGGACAGCAGATGCGTCAAATGTCACGCAGAGACGAGGATGAGGCAACTCACAAAGAGATTTGACTCGCCTCAGAAACTTGATTACGACCTCGCCAAACTTGGAGATGAGTTCGCAACTGCTGCATCAGAGCGTTGGAGTTATCCCTTGCAGTATGCACGGTATGAAAGCGCAGTCCGGAAACCAGCCAGGGACATGCGGCGCAACGGACAGCATACCGGTCCACGAAAGTTCGTGATAATTGACACTGAATTCAATCCCACGACTCGCGAGCTATATGAAACGGCCATCATAATCAACACAGTTATCAGACACACCGACGCCACCAAGACTGCACCACTTCCTTCAGGTACAGTCGGGCAGAAGATGGAATACATCGCGAATCAGCACAGGAAAAAGTTCTACCCTTCCAGTGGAGAATTGTTACAGATGGATGTTGACCAGGTTGCCGAAACTCCTCAGAGATCTGGCACTACACCAGAGACCATTTTTATCTGCTAGCACACCAACAAATTCGATCTTACCATCCTCAGAGAATTCCTGGGAAAGGGTGGCTACACAGGCATCTTGCCCGGAGATGATAAGTGTTTCCCCTTGATTCCAATCTTTTTTTTTTTTTTTTTTTTTTTACAAAAAAAAAAAAAAA
>JABSTL010001467.1:0-50001 GCA_013759095.1 Fusarium sp. NRRL 29148 | reverse complement strand
AATGAGAACAAAATGCAAATGCCTTGGATCTGTCAATTCAGTGAGGTTGGGACCCCTCAGCGTGGTTTGATTTTGATTACATATGGCCACGGGTGGAATTGTTTCAGGCGTAGCTGGAGATTGACAAGGGCTTTGGTCTCCCTTCCCATGTCTTGTCTTGCGTGCTGCCTGTCACTTTGTCCACTTTGCTTTTGTTGTTATTATTACTCAGCTCGTGATTAATTAATTTATCTCAGTAGTTTAATACAATAGTCGGGTCCGATTTTCGGGAACTCCTCAAACCTGGTCTCGTCCTTTGTTGAGGGTTTTCTCAGCTTCAGACACAAAAGAAAAAAGGACGATGGCGCCAAGACAGTGTCATGACTGGTATCAAGATGGATCGTGGCTCCATTGACGTGAGTAAGGTAGTGAGTGAGAATACGACACTTGCATAATAAACAACCTTGACGAACACCTTTATGGGTAGTAAGTAAATAAATAAGTAGCTCACCCAAATCCATGCCGTCTTGATAACGAGATCTGAAGCTTGACAGGCCAGGACAGGCTCTCGCATGATGATTATGATCACTTCTGATGCAGTGGCTTGACTTGCTTTGTATACAGATGAAACACAATGTTGTCACATCACGAGTTGGATCACGATAAGACAAAATCTCCGCACTGTCGATCAATAGTCGGTGACAGTTTCTTTAGTGAGATCCAAGATTCAAGGTCTCTTGCTGCAGAAAATCATCACGAGACCTCAGAACTCACCCTCATGGGCCACGTCCACGAGGTAGGCTTGTGTCGGGCCGCCAGCCAAGGAAAAGGGCGGGAGGCTAATTATTCGGGCTTGGCTGCTTGGGTGACTTCGGCTCGGATTTGATCCCCCACGTCCCGGACGTACTTTGTCAGTTGGGGCCCTTGGGGGTATGAGCACGGCTTTGGCGGCTATTATACGAATATCGATCAAGAAATCTGATATAATTACCGTAGAATATCTAAATGTTGCAGCATTGACTGATCCCATGAAATATTCCTGCTGCCAAGATCCTGGGCCTCATGATGTTGATACTGGCCAAGAACTAAATTGTCGGAGGCGGCGAGTTCTCGACCTCAACCCTAGTCGGTCTCGAGGGATGCTCTTGGGGATTATCTCGCCGATCTCTGCATGCGAATCAGCCGTTGGACAGTTGCTCAACCTCAATGAGGCAATGATTGATGTCCTCGGGGAATTTGGACACCATTAAGTTTGATGATATCTGATTTTCGACGCCTACCCTAGATCTCCATATTTTATCAGCGACTGCATTCGATAATTTCTGCTTACGGTTGCATGCATCAATATCGACCACTAATCATGCAGGAATATTCCGTCGTAAATGCACACATCATCTCGGCTGCCTTGTGCAACAAAAGACTCAGTGTCGCCACTCATCCATCCCTTGACTCCTCATCTGGGAACACACACATTCAATACATAACAGCCATGAATTTTTCGCGCCCAGTACAAGCCCTGCATACAAAGGATCAATTTTCCTGCAAAGCTAAACTTTGATGTGTTGGTTCCATCAAACTTCTTGAAGGCTTGCAAAGGCCCCGCTGAGCATGCCACGATTTGATGTCGCTACTTGTTGGTCAGGATCAGCAATGACCTGATTGGCTGCCCTGGCGAGTGTTACCGCTGTATCGGCGCTTAACTTTTAAAACACCAATGAGGTTTGTGGCAAGGAATTGATAGTGTACAGCTGCCAACAATTGATCAACCAACAGCTGCAATGTCCAGCTGATTTGGAATTATCAGCTAAATTAAGACAAAATTAAGACATAAATGTAGCTGGAAAGTAACCTGTCAAGTTCACTACCGAAGCCATGATGCTCAAAGATATTAATAAGTTGTCATTTATTATCATTAATGGCATCAAGTCAGGACCTCGACAGAACTCAATTCGAGACTAGATATTAAGCCAGAAATAGCCAAACGCTCGCATTAGTCGCCGCTAATTTTGGCATGCCGGAAATACTTCATACCAACCCAAGCGACAACAACCCATACCCAAGCCATAACGCCCGTGAGGATGATCAACGCCGGATAGTACCCCACGATTGGTAGAGTATCATCGTCTTCGAACTCTGGCGGCGCATACGGCGTCTTTCCCACATCCCATGCCCAGCTCCAGAGGTCAAGACATGATCCCATTCCTACAACGAACACAAACCATGTCACGCATAGGACAACCCATCCCCACCATTCTGTTTCTGCGTAGTCCCAGTCTTCGTGAGCGGGGATGGTGTTGGATGAAAGACCACTGAATGATAATGGTGACTTTGCCCGGTTTGCGGGACGTCTTCGTCCGTGGGATGAGGCCGAGCCTAGACTATTAAAATATGAATCCTGCCCAGAAGACATAGACAAGCCCTGTCGAATTGTTGACGAGCTCCCCGGTATCTGGAGCATATCTTCTTCGTCCGTCGAGGTATAAGATGCACCATCTTGATCCGCAAGTGATATTGGGCGAGTTGTTTGTGATGCTGTTCCATTCCGAGGAAGTATCGGTGCTGTCCCAAGTCCTCCCGGGAGAGGGGTGAATCCATTGACCAAGTTTCGTTGACCATTGGCCGACGTCGCGTTCAAGTCCAAAGAATCTATCGATGATGGGCTTTCCGTTTTTACAGCATTAGGGTCGAGACCAAACGCAGCAGCATGTGAAGTGTCAATGCTCAACGGTCGGCTCTCCCTACGCTCACGTTGTGCTCCTCGACCAAGTAGCGCCGCTTTCCTAAGTGATCCTCTTCGTCTTCGAGTTCTTTGGTACTGAATTACGCTCGCTGATGGTCTCGCGGCTGGGCGAGGAGAGGGTGGAATGCCATTGTCGTCGATAGCATTTTCGGGTTGGTCGTGTCGCTTTTCGGGGGATGTTCTCAAAAAGGGGAACTTGGATAGTATGCTAGAGTTCGAGGGGATTCGTCGGTAGGGTGAAGAAAGCGTAGGTGAGGTATCGCGCTTATTAAAAGAAGTGTTTTCCATCACGAGAGTGTAAAGAAGATGTTGAGCGCAGCAATCGGATTGAATTGCTATCGCAAGCTTCGAACGAGTGGTAGTCGAGGTGTTGAGTTGGAACAAAGGAGCGAGTGTAAGTGGTTCATGGCAACAGTCGAATGCCGCGAATTGACGTTATTGAAGGAGGATAGTTTGCTGCATGACTCCTACAACCTTCCGTCGTTGTATATGTCAAGATTATGGACGTTGGAATAACTATTGAAGCCAGATAGAACCACATGAAGCTAATGACGACTACTTTGTGGCTTGTGTCCATGGGCGCCACATCAAAGACAAGGGATTTATCAACCCGCCTCAGGGAGCAAGAAAACACGGGTCATTGATATAGGTTATCAAAATAAACTTAGTAAAAAGCCCCCCAAGTTTAGGTTAAATTTACCTAAGTATTTTTATCACTTAGGGTTGCGGTCCTGAGTTTTCTTTCCTCCCTTATACCCGCTATACCAGACAAGGATAAATGCTCTGTGGCTGCTGTTTAACCCCTGCATCTTCCGTAGCACCCCCCTGAAAGATCCTAATCTACCCCCCATCGGTCCGCCTCCACAACCTAATGGCTAAAGCAATGGATATCGCGACGTCAACGCATTCCAACTCATCAGGCTTCTTTTTACAACTCGCGCCATCGTCGAAACCAGGTTTTGTGCGACCCAAACTCTGGGAAACCCCATGACATAATTCCTCCAGCCTCTAGTTCAGAAATAGGGGGTTCCTGAGATCATCGTCGACCTAGACCGAATCAAGAGGCGCGATATCCGAAAACAGCAGCAGACACATGTCGGACTATCAGGGTGCTTCTTCTTTTCAGAACCTTCGTCCGCCGAGTTTGGTCATCCAGGGCGACAGCGACGACGATTTGGATATCACCAATCACGAAGCGTTTGTTGATTTTGGTGGTGATCAAGAGAACGACTCTATCGCGGTAAATCGACAACTCAATCGCGAGGCTATCGCTCAGAACTCGACGACTTCGAACCTCCTCATTCCCTCTCCCGCGGCTGCGTCTTCGTACTCCCTATCGCTTCCAACAATGGGTGGTGAGGATGAGAAGGGGGACTCTGCTGCGTCCCCTGGATTCAAGAACCCTTTTAACTTCCAGACGCAAGTCATTTCTACAGGGCCTGTCAAGTCGGTACGTTGAACTTGTATATGTCCCAACTTGGGCACATGCTAACCTCTTGAAAGAACATTGGACAGCGTCGCGGACATAGATACAAGCACAGTAGTATCTCCTCACAACACCAAATCTTCAAAGAGCCACCGCAGAGGCCGCCTCCCGTTCTCCCCGCTTCTCTACCGATCCCGACCATTCGCGAAGCATGGAAAAGCATGACAAAAGACCAGCGCATCCATTGCTACTGGAGTATGTGCCATCTTGCCGTGGCTACATATGTTTTCTTCCGTTCAGAAGGGTCTCTTGCTACAACAGCCCTCTCGCACCTCGTCTTCTTTGACGCTGGTAGTGCTACTGTTTGTGTCATGGTTGATGTCCTCGGCAATTTTGAAGTTTGGCGACGTAGTAGCATCCGACACCCTTTTGGCCTCGAGAGAGCAGAGGTCCTTGCCGGTTTTGCTATGTCTGTTTTTCTCCTTTTCGGAGGCTTTGACTTGATCTCTCACACTCTCAAGCACTTCCTTGAGTCTCTTGGTAGCCACGAGGCTCATCATGAACATGGTCATGAAGGCCCAGATGGCTCTGTTGACCTTGTATCTGCTGCCGCAATGGTGAGCACGCTGGTCTCGGCATATGGCCTTCGAAACCATGCTCGCATTGCTAAACTCATGCGTGTCTCGTACCTCGCTTCTCTTCCAAGTGTGCTTTCCAACCCTTTCCACTTCCTCACCCTGTCCTTCTCCGCTGTCATCGCTCTTCTTCCCCTACTCTCTATCTCACTCTACACATGGCTTGACCGTCTCATCTGTGTCGTCATCGCTTTTGCCATGTTTGCTCTGGGAATGAGACTCGCTGTAGCTCAGGGCCTTATGCTACTGATGTCTTATGGCGGCACTGGAGGCAACAACGGTGTCAGTGCCGTTCTGAGGGAGATTGAGACCGAGCCTAGCGTGGTGACTATCGACGATGCCCAGTTCTGGCAAGTTCACTATGGCCTCTGCATGGCCAACCTCAAGTTGAGTGTTGTCAAGGGCTACGATGAAATGTCGCTCAGCAAGCTGCGGCAGCGCATCTCAGCCTTAATCCAGAACAGATTGGGCGAGGGATACGGCCATGGAGGCAGTATCCGATGGGAGGTGACATTACAAATGACCACTGAGGGTAGTACATAAGAGCAAGGAGCTTTCTATCGTTGGGATATTGATGATATATTCTGCACATGATGATTTACACACATTCACATATATCTAAAGAACATAAATATAGCGTCATGTTAGTAGTTATCCTTATTTGAGTAGACTGTACTATTCAGTGTTATTGAGGAGGGTATCCTTGCGCGCAATCAAGCACTTCTATACACATCCTCATACAACGTGCCCTCTGCATCCGCCTGCCATCAATCGGTTTTGCATACATATATATGTTGACAAGATACAGTTAGAGAGACCAACAAGTCTCCCTTAAGCATACCCAACAACCGCGTTCCTCAGGCAATTTTGTCTTGTCTTTCTGATTGCGGTGATATTCTAAAATCAACAACCAAGCATTCAACTCCTTACTCCCAGTATGACCTCATTTCTCATTTTAAAGGGGAAGCCCATTTAGAACAGACCCCATCGGCTCTGCTTGCGGTCGCGTCGCGAGCCGGAGTTTCCTTTCTCGCGATCGCGGCCTTCAAGCTGTCGTAGACTTTCCATCTTCTCAAGGACCAACTCCAGCAGTTCCTTGCGGCGAATAACCTCCAAGTGTCTGCGAATCTTGGGATCCTCCTTGGCGAACTTCTCAATCTGATCCTCGGACAGGTGACGTCCTAGGCGAAGATCAAGCTCTCGGGGAAAGTTATAGTAGAACTCGGAAAGGAGCTCAACATTGAGGAAAAGGACGGCAGTCGATGCTAGCTTGGTAGCAGCAGCATCGAGGAATACTTCGGGGCAGTAGTACTTGTTCTTGGGGTCAGCACACTGCTTTGACTTGACAGCCAGCAGGCGCATCTTGATGATGTCGGCTCTGTCGCGCAAGAAAACAGCCTCACGTCCTGTGATCTCGTTAGTATCTAGGTTTTTGGGGATTTGTGGTCAACTTACCCTTGCTCAGGAGAGCAGCGCTGAAGCCACCAGCGCCGCTACGGTTGTCGCCTTCAACAGCGACCTCACCCTTGCGGGCCTTGTCGACAAAGGCCATGACTTCCTTGATCTTTCGGCGTCCGCCGACGCTGTCTTCCAAGTTCTTCATCGCCTTCTCGCAATCCTGGAGCTCCTTCTTGAGAACACCTCCAACGTGATCACGACCCTTGGTCCATTCTCGGTCCTCAAGTTCAATCTCAAACTTGTAAGGCTTGATGCAGTTCTCCACTTGGTCACTGGTGCTGTAGAATCTCTCATTCAAGATAGTGGAGGCAGCCTCCATGATGGCCTGTCGAGCAAAGGGATGGCTAGCGAAGCTGGAATTGCTGATAAGAGAATCTATGTGAGCCTGAATGGAAGAGGCAACTGCTGTTGTGGCCAAACGTCCAACACCAAGCTTCGTAAGCGCGGATGTGGAAGCGTCCAATTGTCGGTGCCAGTAAAGGGAGTCAGCGGGAGCCTTGGGAAGATCGGCAAGGTTGTCAAGGTCGGGATTGATGGGCGAAAGGTCATCGATGGGCTTGTTCCAATATCTGGCAGCTAATAAATCAAGAACCTTCTGGTCGAGCTCGTGCTTCAGAAGCTCATGCATCTGAGGGCGGCCGAACTCCTCTGCAAATTGCTTGAAAGAGTGCTTGAAAGCGTCAAGGCTCTCCGCAAGGTAAGACTCGGCTGAAAGAGGTCGGTCGTTGTACTGGACCTTGAACTCGTAAGTGGCCTCCTCAAGTTCTTGTCGAATAGCATCACTGGTGCTTTGCAGGCTGCTCGACATGGTCTGTTCCAAAACATGCATGAGCTTCTTACGCAATGTGGGGGTTCCAACATTAACGCCGGCTTCAGGGCCGAACTCCATGGGGTGAGAAGAGAAGAAAGCATTCTCGTGCTTGACGATTTGTGAGAGTAGGTTAGTGTTGCCCATCTTGAAGAGACCCTGGTTCTGAGGAGCCTTAGGAACAACACCCACATAACCCAGTCTCAGAGGGTATTGCTGGTCATTCAAAATGCTTGCTCCGCGGACAGGGTCAACCAAGTCCATCTTGGTGATAACGCCAATAGTTCGCTCGCCTCGGGGATCAACTCGGCGAGATGCTCTAAGAGCAGTGGAATTCGCAAGATCGACATCGGCAGCTGAAATGGCGAGGATGACATTGGGGGGCTGAATATACTTGTCGCAGAGTTCGGAAATCTTCTGCTTCAGTTCCAGAGGCTGGTTTTGTCCCACAACTTGGATGTAGCCGGGAAGATCGATAAGTGACAGGTCGGGAACGTTGGGGGAATAAATAGTAAGATGAATCGGGTCGTCGGAGACACACTGGCTATCAGGAACGGCAAGGTTAAGTTCAGTCAATGTTCGCTGAATAGATCCGAAGTCGGAAATACGCCTCAATCCGAGATCAGGGAATTCACCATACTCCTCCCGGGATGAGGGTGTGTTGACAAGTGTCAGTTCGATCGGTCTCCTTGTAACCATGTTGGTTCCCTTAGGGAGAAATTCGTGGCCAACAATAGCCTCCAGGACAGAGCTCTTTCCTGAGGACTGAGAGCCAATAACGACGATAGAGGGGAGTGTGAGGGTGCTTGACTGGCCAACTCTTTGGAGAATGCTTCGGATCTCAATCATCTTCTTGGTTAGAACCATCATTTGGTCATCCTTGGCCGCCTGTTCGCCGTTTCGAGGGTCCTCTTCATCCGACTTGTCGTATCCGTAGGCGGCGGCCGAGGCACCAACAGCCGCTGCGGCACCGAATTTGCTCTGCTTTGGCTCACCACCACCGCCCGAACCTCCCGAACCACCGGTACCGATATCTTCTTGAATTTTGAATAGTTGTTTGGCCCAGTCGGGTAATTCTGCCTTTTCTTTTGTGCTTTCCCATCCTCGGTTGACCTGATCGGCGATATCCTTGGCACCTCCGAATAAGCTCGAAGCCGTACTTGATATAGTATCCGTAGTTGTGTTGAATAAATTCACGGCGAATGTACCGGCCTCTGCGATAAATTAGCTAAACCGTTGGAAACCTTGATATCCGAGTCTTGACGTACGGGCAGCTTGATATTGGACCCAAGCAAAAGCACCGATGGCCACACCGCCAAACATTGCCGGCACCCTTAAAAACTTGACCATCAGCTTGGGCAAAAACCTCGCGAAGGAGGCATTCCTCGTAGTAACAGCATTGTGGAATGCATTTCCGCCCTGCCACATTCGCTTTCGGGTCGCTCGTATCGCAGCATCGGCTTGAAGAAGTCCGCCAGTAGATTGGCGATGCAGGTGTCTAACGGGAAGAACCGCAGCGCGGCGTGGGAGAGGCCGTAGCCCTGCAGCCAGGACTCGTCCGCTCATGATTGTCGCTGGCCGTTTTGCAATAGCTCAAGATCAAAGTCCTGATGGTGAGGGCCGACGACGCGCCCGAATTTTTGGTGACAATGACCGAGGCAGGCGAGGAGCATTCAAGGTCGAGTGAGTTGAGCCGCTTTTAATGTGGTCTGTTCTCCCGATAACTTCTGATATCATTCGTGCCGCCATTTCGAGAACGAGAAGCTAATGCGGGAGTTAGGTAATCAGCCCCACTACATTTGATAGCGGCTTATCGGCGCTGATTTTACTGATAATCTTGTCAAGCATTTCAGCGATAGACTAGATGAAGGCAAGGTCTGAAAAACACAATCTTTATTATCGAATCAAAGGCAAAGTACTGCCCAAAATTTGACCCATCAGTCGCCCACAATATCAATATCGATACTATAATTGATCTATGTCCCAGAAACAAGGGACCATGTTTTAGTCTTATCGGCACGTGATTGGCTTATCGGTCGCAAAATTTCTGGTGGGGCCAAACTTTTTGAATCTCGAGGAAGATCGTGTGTCGTCCTTCTCTACAACATCTTCAACACCACGTGGGCCTTCGCAGACAGCGACACCTACGCTCGTCCCAAGTCACCAAGATGGCGATCCAAAAGAAGGTAACAAAACGGTTCTCCTCTTCAGAGCGCAAACTGACAATGCGATTAGCATGGCAAAGGGCGTCTCGACAAATGGCAAGCCCGCCCAAATCACGAAGCCGGTATATAAAGGCTAACGAATACATCTAGGTACCGGCTTGCGAAGGAGAAGGGATACAGAGCGAGAGCAGCTTTCAAGCTTATCCAGATCAACAAGAAGTATGGCTTTCTCGAGAGAAGTAGGGTCGTCCTCGATCTTTGCGCGGCGCCTGGCGTGAGTATCACAGTCTACTTTTGGGGCCTTCACTGACGAACCCTTATATAGTCTTGGCTTCAGGTAACTTCCGAATGTACTCCTCAAGGCGCGCTTTTGCTCGGTGTCGACCTCGACAAAATCAAGCCAATTCCCAGGGCCATAACTTGGGAAGATGATATTACAACCCCTCACTGCCGTTCTGTTATCAAACAGCACTTGAAAGGAATGAAGGTCGACACGGTGCTACATGATGGAGCGCCCAATGTTGGAACTGCCTGGGTTCAAGACTCGTTCAACCAAGCTGAGGTTTGTACTTTGAAACAGCACTCTTCTCTCTACACACCAACTGACATGGCCTTCATCGTAGCTCGCTTTACAGTCGTTGAAACTAGCTGCGGAGTTCTTAAAAGAAAACGGAACCTTCGTGACAAAGGTGTTTAGGTCGAAGCAATATTTCCCCCTATTATGGGTTTGCAAGCAGCTCTTTACCAAGGTCGAAGCCACGAAGCCGAGCTCGTCAAGATCTGTGTCGGCGGAGATCTTTCTCGTGTGCCAGGGATTTAAGGCCCCGAAGAAGCTGGATCCACGACTGCTCGATCCTTCATATGTTTTTGCAGAACTCCAAGGCCCAAATCCAAACAATGAGGCTAAAGTTTATAACCCTGAAGTCAAGAAGCGAAAGCGAGATGGTTATGAGGAAGGCGACTACACACAGTTCAAGGAGATGGCGGCCTCGGAATTCATCCAAACCACAGACCCAATTGCCGTGCTTGGTTCATACAACAAACTGACCTTCCAACAACCACCCAATGGAGATGTTGCACTGGCTGCGCTCGATAAACTCCCTGAGACCACAGACGAAATTCGGAACTGCTGTTCGGATTTACGAGTGCTGGGACGAAAAGATTTCAAACTTTTGCTCAAGTGGCGGTTAAAGATCAGGGACATCTTCCAACTTAAAACCCCAGAGACCGCAACGGTTGAGGAACCCGAGGAAGTGGCTGAAGTCGAGTCAATGGATGAGGAACTCAAGATTCAGGAAGAACTACAAAATATGAAGGACCGAGAAAACACCAAACGAAAACGAGAAAAGCGAAAGGAAAACGAGCGAAAACAGCGCGAGGTAGTGCGCATGCAACTCAACATGAGTACGCCTTTCGACATCGGTCTAGAAGAAAGCGGACCAATTGGCGAGGGGGCAATGTTTTCACTCAAGAAAGTTGACAAGACAGACGCCATGCGAAGATTGAATCGTGGCAAGATGATTGTTCCTACTCAAGCGACTCAAAAGGAGGCTGACAGTGGCCTTGGGTCCTCGGGTGAGACGGACGATGAGAGTGACCCTGAAGAAGATCGCTTGGAGCGAGAGCTTGAATCCATGTACAACCAGTATAAGGAACGGAAGGCTGAGGTTGACGCCAAGTATCGAGCGAAAAAGGCCCGTAAGAATTTTGGAGGTGATGATGAGTGGGATGGCCTGTCTGGCGAGGAAGCGGATGAGAAGGACGACTCTTCGGAGCTTGAAGAGGACGATTCCTCTTCCGACGAAGACGAAGCTCCTACAGAGGGACTTATCCGAGATCTCGATTCTTCAAAGGGGGTGAACGGCTTATCGAAGCGAGCAACAGCTTTCTTCAACCAAGACATCTTCTCGGGCATAAGTGGGATCTTACCTGAGCAGGAAGAAGCTGCCGAAGACAGTGCGGATGAAGAAGTCAACCGAGATGCGGCAGCAGTTATGGCTCAGCAAGCAAAGAACCGCAAAGCTGAGGCTCCTGCTAAGTCTACCAAGACTAAAGTAGCCCAAGTCGACTCTGACGCTGAGATGGAGGACAATGATGGGTTTGAGGTTGTCAAGCGAAATGACGATGACGATTGGGATAAAGACACTCGAAGAGCCGACGGGCGACCGGGTAAGCAAAAGACTTGTCAGACAATGGTACACCGCACTAACAGCTACACAGATATCGATATTATCACTGCTGAAGCGATGTCTCTTGCTCACAGGCTCGCTACTGGTCAAACGACCACACATGATGCTATTGATGACGGTTACAACAAGTACGCCTTCCGGGATAGGGACGGCTTGCCAGACTGGTTTGTCGAGGATGAGTCCCGGCATGACAAGCTTCAGAAACCCATCAGCAAGGCTGCTGCGCAGGCAATCAAGGAGAAAATGCGAGCTTTCAATGCTCGCCCCATCAAGAAGGTGCGCGAGGCTAAGGCTCGCAAGAAGTTCAAGGCCGCGCAGAAGCTGGAGAAGCTCAAGAAGAAGTCAGAGTTGCTCAACAATGACGAAAATATGACCGAAAAGGAGAAGGCTGACAGCATCTCACGCCTCATCTCGAAAGCAGCAAAGAAGCCCAAAAAGCAGGCGCCCAGGGTCGTCGTCGCCCGGGGTCTGAACCGCGGTATCAAGGGTCGTCCTAACGGCGTACGTGGTCGCTATAAACTCGTGGATCCCAGAATGCGCAAGGAATTGCGAGCCCAGAAGAGGATTGCCAATAAGAAGAAGAAATAATCATGGGTGGTGGCACAGGGTTGAGGCGTAGATATAGATCTGGTGTTTTGGTTTCATGCTGTGTGGGGCGGATTTCTAGACTACTTTCTATTTCCCAAGCTTATATCACGAACAAAAGTCGATGTCGGATAAATTGGACCTGTAAAGTCCAAGTCGTACCTAGTATGGGGACTCTGGTTAGCATTGCAGGGGTAATCAAAAGTATGTGGTTTGGTACCAGTAGTTGACGGCGAGGACGAACCCTTCGTCCTCCTCGGCGCACGATTGGAGCACTTTATGATACCTAGCCGATGTTAGTAATTGATATTTAGTCGAAAAAAGAGGCTTGTGAAATGACTTACCACATAGCGGGAAGATAAAGCATATCTCCGGGGTTCAATGTTACTCGTAAAGGCCGGGCAAGATGGGAGAACTTTGTAGCATTTTGCTCAGGCCTATCCGGATCCCAAATTGCGAAAGGAACGGTCTCATCATCAGTATCAATCTTTAACTCCATGCCATTCTCTCCGCGCGAGTACGTTGCGGGCTTGAGAGGTTGCTCGTTGACGCAGGGGTGGCATAAAGAAGGCAGTAAAACGAAGTGCTTTCGTCCCAGGATCTGGACGTAGATATTTTCGTAATTATCTTTGTGCATAGCTGTGACAGATCTAGAGTTACCGATCCATAGGTTCACGGCATCAGGGCTCTTGTCTAGTGCTATTCTTGCAAAAGGGATGTCCTTTTGTACGTCTGAGAAGAGAGTGATGTACTCTTCGCGCAGGTTGTCATTTTCTCGAGGACAATCAGTAAAGCCTCTGGGAGAGAAATAGGCTAACTTACGAGTTTGGGCATATCGCACTTCGGCATCGGGAGGAAAATCAGGATCCGCGCCTTGACGTGCTACATACTCAAGTAGCTCTTCAAAGGGCTGGTCCTCATAGTGAGGCTTTGCAAAGACCAAGGATTCTTCATCAGGTGGCACGGTAGGCATATCAGCATTGCTGTCAGAGTTAGCGAACGGCTCCTTCGAATGCTCATATCTAGCAGAGGGAACTAACCCATATGGCGTGACAGCAACATTCACATTCTGCCCTTTCATCACGGAGAGCAGATACGCAGAGTTCCAATCCTGACAGGCTTTCCAGGAAGAAGCTCTGCCCCTTATGACGAAGGGTGTGTTACGAGCAACATATCGCATGAATTCTAGGGGGCTCGGTTCATCGTGGAGCTCATCAATACTGTTGCTGTTGAGCTCGTTGAAGGTAGAAATGAGATTCTCAATGGCTTCGTCCGTAGACAAGACATTGCTTCTTGACATATCTGTAGTTGAAACTGCCAAGGCACTTCTTACGATGTTGTTGGATCATTCGTCATGTGTGAATGTCAAGGTGAGGTTCGGCAGATTGATGGTTGGGCAAAATTAAAAAAAATTAAAAAAACCCGACATTGAACCTCAAACTTGGGGTTCAGCGAATCATCTATCTGTATAGGGTATAATATGACAGAAGATATCTCTTTAATATACTACTTATTAATCTAATACATTAGATTACAGCGATGGTAGGCTTTGAGCTCTAATCTGATTGATGTGTTTGTGCAATATCAACTATGACTACCCAGATCCTCCATTTTGCAGATATCCAATGCAGTTACGATTATCATGCTAAGACATTAATTGGTTGATAATTTGGTTATTCTTGTTCAAGCAATCTTTTGGGCTATCTTCTACCTGACCTAATCATTTGGAGGAGACCCAGAGGCTCAAGACATGCACTTTAGGGTTTAACCTGTTAGGTTTCGGTTGATATGTAAATAAATATGCCACTATATTGTACTTCGTATGACTCGTGAACTTGAAGTTGAGGAAAAGATGCTTATGTCATCTTTTTTTTCCCTCGTAGCTCATGCGGCTCTTTGAGTCCTCCACCTTTTCGGGTCCCGCCATCCCCACTTCATCATTCTTTCGTGCAGCAACAAGATCTTGCTGCTGGGGCTCATCAGTTCAATTCGCCCCAGACCAATTTCGTCAATTTTTTTTTTACGCGTCGCATCGACTTGAGAATGAACTGTAGGATACATGTAATAACATGGCATCCGAGCTCGAAGGCTTGATCGCGGGCCTTTTGGTTCATATCTCGTGCCATGGCAAAGAAGGCAAGTTCATGGATTGATTACTTTAGTTTCTGCCGCTACTCAGGTACCAATTACTAACTGCTTCACTCTAGGCTGTCCTGTGGATGGTGTTTTGAAAGCTATCCATCATCCATCAACCCAAACAGAATCATTTTCTGAGGGTGATTCCGCTGTGCAAGCCCGCACTGCCGCGACCATTTGGAGCTGGCTGACTGCGAGACGGGATATTTCTGTCGGCGCTGATCGCGAGTACAATCACCTAACTTTAGATCAAGTGCTGGCGCTTTCAACTGCTGGTGACACCCCTGGACAAAATACAGAACCAACAGACACCCACCATGTTCGGGTCTACGCCTCTGAGGATACCATGTGGGAGTCTCTTACCGGCCATGCAGTTGACTACAAGCGAGTCCCTAAGTCTGAATGGATGCTACTTCTGGGCATAGCCTCGACTACTACCCAAGGTATTCTTCAGGGAGATCTTGGGCGTCTGACAGATCAAGACAAGCGCAGTGTGCCAAAAAGAACGGATAGTCTCCTTAAGAAAGGATACATTGTCAAGAGGACGACACTTGTACGCGGCACAAAGACGAGTAAAATGTGGCTGAAGCTATTCGCTCCGCCTTTACCAAAAGATGGCGAGGGTGTAGACGAAGCCCGGCCAGACATGACACTAACTCGGCAAGTCCTTGTCGAAGATCTCGAACCCGTCCCTTGGCGCGTACGATGGACTGGTGAATCTATTGACTATATTGCATTGGCAACAACCATTATGGCTATCGTCAAGGAGTGGGGAGTCCTCCAGATGAAAGACATGAAATCCAAGCTTGGTGTGCTGGGAATGCGTTGGCAAATGAAGGTCTTGGCCAAAGTGTGTCGCTTTCTCAACCAGCGAGGCGTTATCCAATATGTAGCAGCGAAGCTGGGAGAAAAGGTATTCAAAGACTGTGTCAAATATGTCCGAGATCTCAACGCAGAAGATTGGTCCCTGTATCTTTCAACAGGCAAGAGGAAGAGCAAGACTCCAAGGAACCCGGATCTGGATGGTTATGATGGGAACAAGCAACTCATAGGTCAAGCCTCTAACGTTTCCGAAGTATCCAAATCACCGCCTTGGTCTTTGGACAAGCCGATTCCTGTTATAATCGCCGAGATGGCAAAACGCCTAGGAGATGTTGGACTTACAAACCCAGATGTTTATGCCTTGACGTTAGGCCCTTCATACAGCCGACATCTTTCCTCAATGACCACGGCATTGGCGGTTCCTGGCCTACAACCACCTCACCTGGCCCATTTTCAGATTTATAGCGAACATACGAGATCTGGAAAGGTCGCCTCTTATCGTTACTTTGCACCAAACGCCCCTCAGACACCAGCTGATGCCGCCGCTGACCAAGAATCAACACTGACTCCGGCAGATGTCTATGGTTTCTCCTTACTGCCCTCGTCATCGATATCTCATGAGAACTCGCCAACATTGGCTGAGCTTTGCAGCATGGGAATGGCCAACAGAAAATCAGTGGGCCGCCCTAGGGCCTTCAAAGCTAAGAAAGGGAAGCCTACACCAACAAAAAAGGCAAAAAGAGGCCGAAAACGACGTGTTCCAACACCAGAAGTCCCTCCACAAGAGGAGGTTGTGCAAGACGATGAAGCCACCGAAGAAGTAGTCGTCCCGCAAGTTCCAGAAACAATTGTTCAAGAACCCGAGTTACCTCCAGAGACACCAGCAGCTGAATCACTAGCGCCACCTGAAATTGATGAAGACCAGCGGGACGATGCTGTATCTGAACCTCAAAAGGCTGCTACCCTTGTGGTGACTCTTAAAGTCCCACCGGCAGCCCTCAAAGAACTTCTTACGAGGGCACAGCCAGATGTGGCGACACCTACACGGCAAACGAGAACCAGGCCAACAAGATCTTCCGCTAGGAAAGTCCAGACCAGGACCGTCGATGCCGATGCTGAAAACGAAGAGATTAATAACCGTATGGACGTTGATGATGAGCTGGAACCCAATAACGCTACCGAGAGCCTACTCACCGGGAGGAAACGCGGCCGACCGAAAAAGGGTGAGGATAGGCCAAAAGGAACGGCGGAACAAGCCACTGAAAATGATAATTCCTCACGGCCTTGGGTTTGCGAAAAATGTGGCAGAGCATGGAAAAATGATAATGGCCTGCTTTATCATGTGACCAAGTCAAAGACGAGCTGCAACCCATCATTTGATGTGTCTACAGTGACACCAACTCGACGTGGAAGAAAAGAATCGGTTTTAGAAGTTGAAGATCAAGACACGACGACACCTACTGTTGACGAATCACAAGAGCCATACCGACGAGCTGTGGACAACGAAGGAAGAGAAGAATCCCAGGATAAAGACAAAGGCCACGATAATAATGAGATTACCGGAAGAGAGGTTGACAACGATGAAGGCGAAAAAGACGGAAAGGCTCGTGGCGAAGGCAAAGGACCGGACCTAGAAAATGAGGATATAACAACACCGATGCCAGTATCGAGAACACGCGGCCCAATTGCAGCCCGGCCAACTTGGTCTTCAAGGCCAACCCTGAGTTTCAAAGCAGAGGCATTTCAAGTCAACCCGGAATTGCAACGACCTCCAGTTGCAATGTTCGACTCTCCTAAACAGCTCTTACTTATTAACGGTACTAATGGTGCCCTTGTGCAAGGCGAGAACAGCCAATTGCGCCCGGTTCTCAGTTCATTGGATCGATTCAGCCTCGTAGGAGCGTCTCCCAAGACGCCTCGGTCGAAACTCCAAAGAAACGGATCTCAGCCAGACCCAACTCCTCAATCTGAACAGCCTCAGCCTATGCAACCTTCCGCCAATGGGACACCCAGCGTGGCAGGCTCTTCTGTGAAACCAAAGACGCCTATGGTCACCGATATCCCTATTACCAAAGCTGTCATCAACAACCGTGTCTCCCAGATCATACAAAATATCTTGGCAGAGAATCAAGGGGTTTTCCCAGGAGGCAAATCTTTGTGGACAGCCATCAGTATCCGATGGGTCGAAGCCTTTCCTGAGGTAGTACCACAAATCCGCTCGTACCAGGCTGCATTCAGAGAACTATTGAAGCATAAGATTGTGGCCGAACATTGGCTCACATTTCGCAGTAAGAAAGGTGTGACTGAGAAATGCCATTTGGTTGTCACAGCTGGGGTTGATCCTTTTTCTCCTAAAGCTTCTGAGGTGGCTCAGAAGATTCAAGAAGCACATCCAGATCTGTATCTTCCCCCTCCATTCGATGCGAAACTTGATAGCGATCTCTTGAAACGGGGTCGGCGAGATCTCCCCGAAGAAGTCGAGATGCTAGATGCACCGGTATACGTGGCACGAGCTGCCCAGAAGCGGGCTTTGGATGAGTATGATGACGATGGAGAAGACTTCCCGCCGCCTGCAAAGCGTGGTCGAAAACGCAAAAGCATGTTTGCAGATGGACGCCCTTCAAGATCCCGGGCGTGGCAAAGCGACATGGGAGAGCCAATGTGCTATGAACACTTTGAGTCCTCTCAAGGTGCTCCTGAAGCCCTTCATTTTCTGGACCCTAACACATGTTTGGAGGAGGATGGTATCGAAGGATCCGAGCGTTATTTCACCGATGACTTCAGGGCTACGTTGGAGCAACGGCTTTCCAGCTCTATCTCTGGAGAGATTAATTTTGACAAGCCGATCATTGTTTCCGGCTACGATGGTGTCTGGCCACGTATTACACTCCAGGATTTCGAGATGCAAGATGGCAGCTACACGTTGACGGGATGGATGCCTGACCCAAATTGGTTTGCCTGGTCGTCTATGATAGACATGATTGATAGGAAAGCGCATTCACTCAACCGTGACAAGCTCCAGCGTCAAGATGTTCTTGACCCGTACCGGTGCTTCATTGAGAGGCTGTACTGCTGCATGGACCTGGAACGAGCGTGGTCGGAATCATTCATCAATGCACCGCCTGGAGCAGCAGGCCCTCACAACATCTTCGTCTCCTTCTCGAGCGAAAGGGAAGATCAAGTGCTTGAGACTCCAGCCCCTGAAATTTCTTGGCCTCTGGATTGGCAGCTCACCCCAACGTCTTTCCCAGGAGACGTTCCTGACCGTGCTCTTCTGTTGGACACTTCGTCTGATGAGGAAGATGATAGCACTGAATGGCCCGAATTTCCAGCATACAGGCAACAGAAGCTTGCTCGAGGCGCTGGCCGCCAATCGAGAGGCCGAGGTGTCGGTCGAGGCTCAGTCGGTCGACCTCGAGCGTTCATCAGTCGCCAGCAACTAGCACAGCAACCAAGAGTCAAACGAGTGCGCCTGGTCACACGAGCTCTGATGCCCATTCCCGAGGAAGCTGAGCAGAGACAGCAAGGCCAGAATGACCAGCAGGGCCCAGGCTCCGTTGACAGTGACTCAGAGCGTCTTCTAGCTGCTTTGGTCGCTGTTCGTGTTCTCCTTGGTGGTGCTGACAAGTCTGTTGATTGGGGACTACTTCTTAAGCTTTTCCCTAATCTTGCCCTTAAGGATATCCGCCGGTTCTGGATCGATGCCCGGAGAGACCAGGGTGCCTATGTCAGGAAGCTAACCAAGGATTTCCAAGATCGGTTCATAGTTGCCTACTCTAAGAATGAGCTCCCGGAATTCGACTTTGAGGATCCTATGGACTATGACTGGGACAGCTTGATTGAATGGACCCTTGAACTACCTCGCAGAAAGGGTGTTGACCTGCCATCGACTAGGCATTACTTCCAAGACAATTTTTCCACCTCTGCAGCTGCTACTCACGAGGAAGAAGACCCACGGGAGAAATTCTACAATCCTCAGTCATCAGTTTATGCACGATTCGAGGCTGTCACTTTCCCAGCATTTGTCACTGTTGACGACATGCTCAGTGGCCTGGGTCAGAAAGTCAAGATTACGAATGAGGTCATTGCTAGGTCTTGGGTGAGATCTCTCTGCTGCACAGATGAGAGTCGCTACACAGTTGACCAGATACAACAAAAGTTTGGAACACTCGCAGACGGTGATCAAGACCAAATCAATGCCATACTAAAGGAAGCCATCGATGTCTTGACGGCACAGCGTATCATTTGCAAGAGCAAGCGCCCCCCTCTCGCAGGAAGACCATACAGGCTCAATGAAGCTTTCGGGCATGTACTTGGAAAACTTGCCCAACGAACTAAGTACCAAGATGCAGCAGACTTCAAGTCAAAGCTGGATGCGACCTTCCGGCGTGGTGAAGCTTATCAGGTTCCTTTCAACCTCCAAGACGGAGCTGTGATGGCTCTCATGAATCTGAACGCGAGTGAGAGGATCAAGCTCTCCCCGGTCAATGTGCCTCACATACCTCTGGGTTTCCGCCCGGGTTACTACGAGATGCGCAAGTTGAAGAAAGACAGCTACTTTTGGAACATCGAAGCAACACCCACGGACTCGTACAAGTACGATGAGGACGTGGCTGTCATTCGCAAGAGCATCAATGAAGGACCGCCCACTGCAAAGCACTTGCTTCCACAATGGGTTGACTTTTTCGGGCGACGAGATGCAGAGCGATGGATGGACGTTTTGGGAGCTTTCTGTTTCGTATATGCTACGAGAGGATATCTTACGATCGAGGGCGTTTGCAACGCACTCAAGCCAATCCTGGAAGAGTTTGAGGCCGAGCTCATTATGGAGTGGGGCATAAAAACTGGTGTGCTTGAAGAGGACGAGGATGGCCTTGGACTGAGAGTCGGAGAGTGGTGGTGGCTAGCTGTACCGTGGCAATGTGGACGGCAGCTCAAAGCCAGGAGAGAAGTGGAAGAGTAAGAATTTTTAAAATACCTTGCTAATTAGGAGTCCCCGACAGGAAACTGGGATCAAAGTCAAGCCATTATAGTTTGCCATAGTAATAATATCTCTAGAAGATATAATTGTCACAACTTTGCGTCTTATGTAGAAGGGCGAACATCACTTTCATCCACAATTGTTAGCACCAGCGTGAATTGCGCGCTTTGGTGTTGCTCTTTCTCGCTTGGTCCACGTTTGTCACGCTTTGAGAGTTATTGGGCCCAACAAACGTGTACAGCAGAAAATACGGTGATTGCCTTATTGATACTTACTGTTTGTGTCCAAGTTTCCCTTTATCAGTCCTCTAATGTTGCCAAGTGTCAAATATTGTGAAGTTTGCTCCTTACCAAGGATGGGCAAGTAGTCATATAAACACCAGCCTTGCACCATTTAAGATATGAAACTGAGAATTTGACACGATCTAGCTATATGATAATGAAAACAGTAGAAGCAAATCGATAATGATACTGGTAAATGCTGCCAGGCTGGCAACAACTCGCAAACTTGATGACTTGAGTTATAAAATCACGACTCCCCCCATTTCTGGTTTCATTCTTTCCCATCTCATCTCAAGTTCCCTTTTATAGTCTCGCCTGCTTTTATATATATGTCTTCGCACACAATTCTAGCAGTAAAGGCCAAGCAAAAGGCCGGTGGTTATGTACTATGGAGAAGCAGCTGAGCAATACATGTTCCACCTCCAGCAGAACTGTCGCGTAACTGCGAGTAACTCTCAGAAAGAAGAAAATGAGACAGAAAACAAGATGTCTGCGGCCTTGACAGTGACATATTTGCTGCCTCGCCAACTCTTCTCAGCCTGAAGGTGCCAACATCTCGAGGCCCCTGAAATCATAGGGGCTATAGTTATCATGCTTATGACACGGTGAGTACATGCCTTTCAGGTGATGAATCAAGCCTACTTTTTATGACTGAAGCTTCACCCTCGTACATCATCTCAGAAACAACGTTTGAAGCCGCAACTGGAGAGCAGTGAGGCCATGATGAAAGATACATAAGCGGCCGGGCGGCATTGACGGTGAAAGCTTGCCCCTTTACAGCTGAGATATGGTATGTAGTTACCGGAGCTCTGCTGTATAGATGGATCACCATCATCAGAAGGGTCTCAGGAGAAACTCTCATTCTTGTCAATGTATCCTAGAAACTTCCAGGAGGAGCCAGTTCATCAGCAAATAAACCGACATTGACGTCTCGACTCAACTTCATCATGGCAGAAGCGCAGAAACCAAGACTGCATCTCGCAGCAAGACATGCTTTCTGTATCTATATATTACAGTATCCCACTAAATCTGGGCGATTGGATGCTTCCCGTCAACAACTACAAAAGCTGGACATCCACGAAGTCGCCGAAAAACTCAACGAGACCGGTATCACCCCTGATAGTATTGTGCTTATGTCGCATATTTATCAGTTCGACCTTCAGCTTCTAAGAAGATTATAGCCGGCTGATGTTACCAAGATATTAATATTCCTTTAGAGGATGTGAATTATGTTTCTTTAATTCAGAACTTCTCTTGCGGGCTATAGCATAAAGTGTGCGAGCACCCCTGGAGGAGAGAATCCCGGCAATGTCAAAAACTGGCAGACAGCCAGTGGAAGAGTATGACCAACGAAGAGAGCCAGTCCTTCCAGGGCGAGAAGATTAGACTACGGCTCCATCAGTCAATATCATTCAGCAGAGTCAAACAGGACGCATACGATTCAGTCAGTCACCAGCACAGACTGATCCGCTTTCTCCCTGCCCAAGGACGAAAGCGAGTCCACTTTGCAGACACTCCGCAAACAGAAATCATCGGGTTCAAAATTCGAGATGGGGGAGAGACCTTTGAGACTTGATGTCCTATCACCAGACAACAACATCAAGTGCCAACGTTCTTTTCAAGAGTGCATCAGGCATGTCCAAGCATATAAAGAGAGGCTACCTAATACAAAGACGCGCAGAAATGTAGATCAAGCCTGAGTAACCAAGATAGAGATCTTCTGTAGTCAAGTTACATGCCCATCTTGTTGATATTTTCTTCTTTTACTTATCACTTACTACTGGCCAGAAGGTTATTGGATAAAAGGAGTTGGCAATGATTCTGTGACTTGGCCTAGAGATGCTAAACTTAGGATAGCTAAACATAACTTAGGGTCCAGTTATCATAAATTTAGGATGAGTTCATCACAACCTCTTCTAAAGATAGACTAGCATTCTCCTTGTGATTAAAAGAGTAAAAGAAAAGTGATAGTTGCTGCAAATGGCAAAAACATACAACAGCGGGGATTCGCTGGTCGTCACCGACCCAACTACTAATCCGCCCCTTACCAGCTTGACTATGGGAGAGCGGACGGGATCCCGTATTTTCTGGTAGGTATGGTCGTATGTGTAAGAAAGCTGCTGCAAACTGGATTATGACATCAGTCTCCAGCTAAACTACGGTGGCCTCTTGGGACTACCATGTCAACCACAACTGCACCATCGATCAGATCAACTGTGATTCTCATCCTCAACCAAGTCATCACTGTCTCGGACTTTCTCTTCGACGACAGTGCTCGCAGTTCAAGACCCCTCGTCGTGACCACGCTTGGTGTAATGAGCGACACATACTATAATCCAGATGACCACGATGAGTTCACAGTTTATCGCCAAAAACTCATAGACCATAAACCTTGCAAAGGATTTATTCCGCCATAAATAAACAAGGATCAATGCTTCCAAGGTGCCCAGGATTGATAAATACGCCAATAGTCTGGTGAAACTCTCAGCATCCATTGTCTGGAGCCAAGGTGGGCCAGCAGAGAAGAAACCGAATTGATCGGGGACGTGTAAAACCCTGGACTGGATGTAATACCCGCGATTGGCCATCCTTAACTTCCAGGGGTCGAGGAAGTCTTGGGAGCGTGTGGCTTCAGGATCAGTGTCGTTCATTTTGATGGCGTTTATGTGTACGATAGGTGAGGTATTCTATAGAAGCGGTTATGTTCACGGCCAAACATGATAGAGATGGATGGGAGGTTACCGTAGAAAATAGTGCGTCTGCAGGTATATTTGACTTTAACGATAGAGGATTCGGTGTCTTTTATATTTATGCTGAGACAAGGTTCAGCCTGCCCATGTACATAAGCATCCACTTCAAGTTCTCGTTATTCGGGCGCCAGGAACATTAACTTTCAGGTGAGCCTGGCCTGCCGTGAATACTGATGCTTCTGCAGCCACAGCACAGCCCCTATCTGAGAGACAAATTTCCAATCTGTTTGACTGCCTCGCATCAAAGAGACTAAAATGTCCCTACAAAGTCTGCCTCTTCGAACAATCGAATGGACCAAAGTCGTTTGTTCACTGCGGTTAGATATTCGAGCAACGTTAGTAGTACACAGACGTCTGCCTCATGTTCAAGACGTTAGTCACATCAGACTCAAATTGACCGGATATCTAATTCGCCCCTAACTGGCTGAGCCATGTGAAAACACCATACGCCATGCCGGCAATAACATATGAAACCCCGTAATTCGCAATCAGACAGCAAAGATGATCTTGAGAACGAGGGCCACCAAAAGCACCACCAAAACAACGATGGTTCGATCAAGCCACAGAGGAACACCGTCATCCGTTGCTCTCCGAGCTTGCTGCGCTTGTGCCTGTGCTGCAGCCTGTGGTACAAGTCCTTGAGCCGCCGGAACGGGGAGGGGTGTAGTTCGGGTCGGAGTGGGGTTTCGGTTCTCTGCTGGTGGTTGAGGGGCCGAAGAATTGTTGGCAGCTGTGACAGCATCCGGTGCGGTCTGGACAAATCCCTCTGCAAGCTGAGCGGTCTCAGCGTCGTCGTTTGTCTGTTCGGGTTTGCTCTCGCCCTCCTTCTTGGCTCCCATCTCATCTCGCCATCCCATGTTCAACTCTTTGGGGATCTCGACTTCCTGTGCACTCGATGATGCTTCCTTTGCTCGCTCTTCGCATTCCTTGATGATCTCGCCGTTTGTCTTGCCGCATGTTGCGCATTTGAATGCCGGTGACTCGTTGGCAAGACGTTGGCGCACTGCGTCAGTGGTTTCAAGACCTCCAAGCTGGCCACGAGCATCCGTCTCCATAAAACTTCGGAGTCTATACAAGATTAAATGTCAGCCAATGCAAAACTTCCAAGAACAGGAGGAAAACATACGCTACAAGAGCTGTCCGTACTCCCCATGCGGGTTGCCACGTCTCCTCATGATGGCCACTGATACTCAAACAGATCTCACGATTGGCTTCGAATCTACCACTTGGTGTCATGAAGCGGAAAGAGGGCGGTCGAAGAGGGTATGTGGGTGGAAGAACTATGCGACCATGATAGATGCCGTTGCTGTAGACTGAGTTGGGTGGCCCCTTGAGTGTGAAGTGCCACTCGAACAGGTCGGATTCGAGGGGCTCGGCTGTGTAATCGGCAGAAGGGGAGTTGGAGATTTCGGCTGCTTCACGAACTATTTCTCGAGTTAGCCATGGGATCGAGAATTCGAGGCGACGATGCTCTAGTATATGTGTTGTATGTTTTGAAACTGGCCACTTACGTATTCGTCTAATCGTAGGCGATTTCGAGCTGAACTTTGGAGTCGCCATGGCGAAAGTGATTGTAACGTTCGCTTGCGAGGTTTGTGTCACAGAAATGTAAACTCCCTTGAAAGATATATATGTGTATATATATGTCGTTGGATGGATGATTGCTCTAGACGGTCATTGCTTGGCGAACGTGGGGAGCTCGTTCAAGGAAGCCAGCTATCGAGCTTGTGAAGGACAACGTGGAAGTTGAAATAATAAGGTTTTCAGCTTGAAAGTAACGATAGAGATTCAAGTGGCAATAATGGATTCAGGCTGAGAAAACTAAAGTAAGCTTAGTCTAGGTAAGAAGTCAACGAAGCTCTTGTAAAACGCAAACGCAAGGTGGTATCTTATGGGATGCGTCGTCTCGTCGCTATGATTGATTGCCGGAACTAGAGTGGGCGGAACCCCACTCATGATGATGCACGCAAGACGGGCTGGGCTCTTATACAGCGCTCTATCCACTACTAGCATGCGTATGCACTAAACCGTAAGACACCACATATCGGCTAGATCGGTTCCATGGATCCAATCACAAGCTTTCCTTACCTAAGCAGAGCCATCACCGAATTGGCCCGGTTCAACGACTCCATCACGACAGACCATTGCCGTGTCACCACTATCCTCGTCGCCTCCTCCACGGTTCCCAATTCGGTCTCTACGTACGTCAATCGCGATATAACACTCGCCTCATTATCTCAGAAAAGTCCAATTCCCGCTAACACCCCGGGCTGTGCAGTCCAGAACCCCGAAGCGAGCGACTATCACATCCGATTTCATCATGGCTGGTCACGGTCACCACAGCTTCAACGGCCCTCCTAAGCCCCCAGTGGCTCACGTTCCCCGTATCTACCGATTCACCGCGACAGCTCTAGGCGCTGGCATGTGGTTCTTCGTGAGTCAATCTGGAACCTTGCGACTTTGAACCATGGATTGGAGCATCAAAGCGAGGGTTACAACTTTTAGGCGAATGAATTGCTAATGAGACGAAACAGCTTATGTACCGGGCAAAGAAGGATGGTACGTCTTTAATGATTCGCTTTCTTGTGAGGTGTTGGTTCGAAGGATCATTGGCTAACACACTTCAGGTGCCGTTCTCCTCGGCCTCAAGCACCCTTGGGACCACTAGACGATTACCATATACGATTACTTCTATTCCTGCGGCAATTACAACAGAGAAGGCATTGGGCGTCGATATTAGAGGACAAGACGGTTCAATGCGGTGTATATAGGGCAGAAAAGGCTCTTGAATTGAAGAAAAAGATCAAATGACAGTTCCGAAGTGATGCGCAAGATATTCCGGGTGCCAACATATCATCTACCCTGTCAGCGATTGCATTCCCCATCGACGGGAAATCCGGAATCCGAAATTATCAAGAACTCTTGTATTTTCTGGCAAAACCGCCCTCAATGCCACAATGCACATTATCTAGACCTTCAGATCCTTACTATTCACAGCGAAGAATTGGTTCGGCAAACATGTTCATAAAATTCAGACATTTATCTTTTATCCAACCAAGCCTCTTGTATTTGGATCTTTCTAATGAGACCAACCGCTTCACGCTTCCTTCACAGTCTTTAAACTCTATAACAGCTCCAATCAATACTCACAAACATAAATCTGCTCTCATCCAATCGCTATGCAACTTGCTTGTTTTCCTCCAGCTTAAATCCGAGATCCTTCTGCAATCATCTTATACTCTTTGCGCTTCTTAGCCTTGCCAGTCACTGACTGCTTGACTGAGCCTATCAATCGAGCCAGTCTCAACGCAAGGAAGTGCTCAAAAGCCCAGGCCACGATAAAGTAGGCAGCACCCAATCCGATCAGGAACATTTCATAGTCCCAGCTCATGTCTGTCAACTGCATTAGGTCAATGACCCACTGAGCAGGAGTCAGGATCATGTAGACGGTTATCAAGAGGGCGATGGAGATGGTTATGGCAAATGGCCCTAGAATATGGTCAGCTCTGACTATGAAGGTAGAGAATGGGAAGACTTACAGTTCTGTGTAGTCCGCTGTCGGAATGGGCGTCCAGCATTCAGAATAACTCCCGAAAGGATATACTCAAAGCAAGAGAACAGGAAGAGTGCCGTGTTTTGCGAGTTCTCGATGCTAGGCTCATCCTTGTGCACCACGGGAGGAATGTACCAGGGCTGCTCCTTGACAGTGACATAAGTCACAGCTTGGAAGAAGATGCAAATAAGCATGAATCCCAACAGAGGCGTGAGCACCTTTCGTGAGACCAAGTCCGCGGTAGGTCGCTTGCGGCAAAGTCTTGGAGCAGGTCCCGCCCATCCCATAAAGATAGCGATCGGGAGAATAAGTGCGAGATCGATAAAGAGGAACTGGAAATCTCCCAGATTGGAAGCCCTGGCATAAAGGAATGTGACTGATGTAAACTGAATTGCTGAGTACAAACTCATGTACTTGAAGCAACTGAAGCTTGTGACCAGAGCGGCTCGACCCTCCCTAAAGGATTGTTAGACTACTTCAACCAATTTGCATTCTCAACTTACTTGATAACCTCCAAGACACAGCGAATGTCAAACACACGGGAAGTGAAAGGAGCTGCCACGGAAGCTTCTGCCTCAGATAAAGAGATGCCAACATCTGCGGCCTTCAGAGCGCCGCAGTCGTTTGCTCCGTCACCACAGAAGCCACATGTGTAGTCAATGCTCTGCAGCTTCTCGACCAACTCATGCTTTTCATCAGGAGACATTCTGGCAAATACTTTACCATTGATGAGCATCTAAAGGCTTGTTAGCAGGGGCAACAGGAGATGAAAATGAGATACTAACCCTTTGAAGGGCTTGTGGCGACGCAAAGTCAACCATCCATCGGAATACATCACCACTGACAGCCAAAGTATAGTTACGAAGGCTGGTAATTTCAAAAGGCAGTGAAGCATCCGCCTCTGGAGGAGGAGGAAGAGGCTGTTGGGGTTAGTCATGATCCATTCTGGTCACAGGTGCAACAAGAACTTACAAGCAAGGTCTTTTCATTCAAGTGGTACAGATTGTTGTCGATACTTTCCCATTGAATCTTGGCTTCCGCATTACGGAAATCACCTGGTCAGGTTAGAATACTTTCGACAAGATCATAAATCTGAAACGTACCCTCAATGAAGCGCGGAACGAAGCAATGAGCCTTTCGATCCATAAGACCGCACTCTCGGGCCACGCTAATGGCGGTCAAGATGTTGTCACCAGTCACCATGACTGCGCCAATGTTGGACGCCAGAAGCTCCTCCAGAACTGTGGCAGTCGTGGGCTTGAGCTTGTTCTCGAACACAATGAAACCAACAAAGTCGAGGTCGCTCTCAACTTCAGTTCGGCTCATCTTCTGAGCCTTGACCCAGCTAAGCTTCTTGAGATGTCGGCTGGCGACACCGATAACACGGTAACCTTTGTGAGTATACCAGGACAGAAGCTCGTCGTAATCATCAGGGACTATGGGGAGTTAGCCAGTTTGAACCTCTCAATGCTATTGGAACACCTACAGCTTTCAGGGCGACAGATATCCTTCATTGCCTCAGGGGCTCCCTTGACAAAGATGTCACCACTCTTCTGGCCGAATTGTCGAACAATGACACTGGCGCGTCGCAGATTGGAAACAAACTCAAAAGACTTCTGTACTCCAAGCTCGATGTTGCCCTAGAAGAAGGTCAGTAATCAGTTTCCTACGGTCGCCACAGGGGCCATACGTTAGGGGGTCGAGCAATAGAGGGCGCCAGTCCACCTTGCTCCTCATCTTCCTCAGAAGCACTCTGCTTTCCTTCTTCGTATGTCCAGCGTGTGAACTCAAACATCTTGAGGTCCAGTGGATCTCCGACTAGCTCATCATCAACGGATCGAAGAGAGTGACAGGTGGCCATAGTGTGCAACGCGGCGCGGTAAGTATCCTGGGCGTTTTGCCGTGTGGCTTCAGCCAAGAGCATCTGAGGCTCAGTCACGATTTCGCTGAATTTCTTCAAGTCGCGATCAACGACTCGAACTCCCAAAACATCCAGTCCCTCTTCCGTCAAAGTTCCTGTCTTGTCAAAGCACATGATATCGACCTTTCCACCAACATTCACTCGCTGGGGACTGATACAGAAGATCTGCTTCTTCTTCAGTCGACTAAGAGCAAAGTTGGTACCGATAGTCAGAGTTGCAGGCAGGGCAGGAGGCACGACAATTGTGATGAGATCGAGCGCTCGCACAATAATGAGATGCCATGCGAGACCAAGTCTGATGAAGTTGACCAAGGAAGCCAAGAATCCAATAGCAGCAACAATAGCCATGACACTGATGTACCGGAATGAATCGCGGTAGAACTTGAAACCTGAGGGTTTAGGGAACAGCATCGATCGTACCAGGGCACCCTTTGTAGTGTTGAAACCAGTCCGGACAACGAGGGCGAGCGCAACAGCGTCGTCCCCTTGGTCTTCCTGAGGCCTTCTGGCGCGGATGATCTTGGTACCACAGAATAGGAAGTGTCTGGCGGTCTCGGGGGTAACTGACGACGCTCCCAGATCCATTGTACGCAAAGTTTCGTCGGTGGCTGGCAACTTCGAAACGGGGACAGATTCACCAGTCAACATACTTTCGTTGACGATGCAGTCACCGGTGAGCAAAAGACTGTCACTGGGAAACTGTGTCAAACTGGGATCGCTCAGCTCGTAGACATCTCCAGGTACCAGTTCACTTGAACTGATGAATCGCCAGAAACCGTTTCGCAGAACTCGCACGTCACATTCGAATCGTGAAATCTCACGAAGACGCTTCATGGTAGCTCGAGTCTCAATGAGGGTAGCAGCAATACTACCAACCGACATGAGGAAGATAGCAATCGCATAATAGTAGTAGCTGTCCATGGACCATAAGACAAGACTGGCGATCTGAAAGACATAAAAAGGGTGCAAAACTTCGTCGACTAGAAGCTGTCCAGTTGTCTTCTGCTCGATATCGATGAGGTTGCTGCCAAAGACAACTTCACGGACTCCCCGTTCATCAGTGTCCAGACCAGCACGGGTCAGTCGCACATCGGTCCAGTTAGGGTCTTTCCAACCATTGAAGAGCATAAACTTGTCTTTAAGAGGGTGGAAGCAGAGTCGAATGTAGCGGTAATCCAGTGTCCGGAGGTCGTCAATAATAGGATCAACATCCTCGTCCAATGCATCAGAGTAGAATTTCTCTGGGAGGCCAAAAATTGTTGACAAAGGTCGGCCATAAATCTGAGATCGGACATTCATTGTGATAAGCTCACCCCATTGGTTCTCTATCACGACCCATTCGCACTCTCCAAGCGAGGTTGCTTGTCCAAGCAGACCAACGTACCACCGGGGCAGCCATCGGAAGAGGAGATAAGCGAGACCGCAGGTAAAGATACACAAAGAGATATAGATCGCAGAGCCGATCTTGCTTGTCTTGAAACCGGCGATGACGATAGTGAGATCTTCGTTTTCGAGATAAACTTTTTGACTGACACGTCCATGGCGACGAAAGCTTCCAGCAGTAGCTGTACTATCTCGTCGTAAGAGATGGGCGTTTACCGAATGGCGAGAGTATGCGGATGAATGCCTGCGCAGGGCATAGTTGTCTTCGGAAATGCGATAGTCTCGTTCTGGGGATTCGTCGTATTCCTCAGCACCATCAACACCAAATTCCAAGTCTCCGATATCTGAAACGCTGCGCCGGATGTAATCGCCAGCAATGCTCTGCACAGCTACACTCTCGGCGTCGTCATCATCGGGAAATCCTTCGTTATCGTCATCGTAATAAGCGAAGCTGGCAGTCGAATCGGCGCGAGGTCGTCGATGGGAAAATGCTGAGACACTGGTGGGAAGACTTTCGGCGACGGGACCAGAGAAAAGCTGATAAGGACAAGTCGTTAGTATTTACGATCATACAAGGATAATCGCTCAAGTATTTTCTAGTTACCTCCTCATGCGCCATCTCAACATCTTCAAAGATGCTCGACCTGCTCTGATTAGAGCTCATTCGATAGAGTCCAGCGCGACCGTTGCCATTGGCATTGGCATTGGATGCGCGATGGCGGCGATGGCCATGATCTTGGCCCGGCTCCGGGCTAAGAGGAGCGTCTTCATCCATCAATTCGTTTAAGGAAAAATGATTCGCATGATACGCAAACAAATCCTCAAAGTCGAGTTAAGAATTTTGCGTGTAAGTTGCAGGTCAACCGCCCGATTACGTCGTTGGTTGGCTCAGCGCTTGTGCCCTGACCAAGGCTGACCCGGAGAGTCATACCGATATGCCGAACTGGCCCCGCTATACATCATTGGTCTGTTTCTAGTACAAGACGCAAGGCTGAGAACAGAGATGGTTCAGGCCATAACGTCAATAATTCTGAAAGTTTGGTGATGACATGCAGTTATCTACTGGCTTAACTTAGGATGTCCATAGGACTACAGGATTGGCCAGCGGGCTGACTCGAGGGCCACGTCAAATTGTTTCCTGATTGTGGTGCTTTATGAGCAAGGTTCCTCAGCAAAGAATTTGGCTGGGTCTGGGGTTGCTGTCCACCTATAGCATCTAGCTGTGAAATGCCATCCGCTTCTTTGTTTGACCACTTTGACGACCGCTTTTTTTATTTATCTTCTGTCAACAGACAAAGAAGTGGTGGGCGAATAGGATGCTGCATAGACAACCCGCTCCTCCTTCACGATACAAGGACGCGCGCGATTCGTGACGCATCCCTCGACTTGTTGGTATCGGAGATTCACCAAAGCTGCAGCCAATCGTGCAGGGCCCATCACAGTGCGTGCGAGCCACGTTCTATCACGCGTATGTAGGCAGAGAGATACCATCAGTTGAGTTGTTGGATATGCTTGTCCTTCAACCCTTCTATCCGAACCAAAGGGGTATGTTCTTAGTCCAGGACTCTTTCGGATCCATCCGTGGCCTTTGCTTTTTGATGGTTGGGCACCTACGTGTCCAACAAGCGAACTATCAGTAGATGTTGTAGGGTTGGCCTCGCTTGATTCATGCTCTTCGATGTAACATGTAACTTAGAATCGGTTCCCCGAGATTATGTATGTACCTTGCTATAATTGTATGAGCCATGCCATGAGCCATCAGACCCGAGTGTTCCCTTTCGGGCGAGGCCGGGTGGGTGTATCTAGTCAACAGAAGAAGCGAAAGGCACAACAGTTATTCAGCCTTCTCTTTCTCTCTCAGAAACAACATGTCGTCGATATGTCGTCGTTGTTCCTGGTTTGAGCATTGGGGCCGCCACCATTCCAGAACCTTTGTGACTGAAAGAAGAAGGGCCGGTGACTGAAGGGGAAGGGTTACTTTGATGGGCAAGGGATCAGAGAGTGCTGTGTTCTGGAATCCGTCTAGATTGTGGCGAGTGCTTCCCTTGTACTGCGAATGGATGAGTCGGAGAGAATTACGCATCCAATCCCTGTGCGACGCCACAGGATGGAAACAAAGTCTAAAGAAAGGTACATGCATATTGCAGTTGTGTGGCCTCGTGTGAACACGTTCGGAGATGCACTGTGTTACTGTGGCTGTCTGTAGGTCTCCTCCACTCCCCGGCTCCCCTGGGTCTCTGTTGTCTCACTTCTCCGCTCTCTCACAGCGCCTCCACACTCAAAGCTATTAGGTACCTAGAGGAGAGAGGGGGACCCATTGGATCCTCTCACACAGTTTGGCTGGGCTGGGCAGGTAATTTTTTTTCTTAGTTAGGCGATCGACCAGTTGAGCTTGGTGCTTGGTGGGCGGCCCAACAAGTTCAAAAAGTGAGAGAGGAGACTGGACCGACCGAGGGGAACCTCTCCATAGTACTACTAGTCTAGTCGACCTTTACCTACCGCCCTCTCTCTTCTCCGTCTCTCTCACTCCCGTCTCGCTCGCTCGCTCTGTTTTGTAGGTACAAGCCCAGTGCCCAAATTTTTTCAGACTTATCGCCCCCCACCAGAATTTAGCAAACGTCAACGGCCGCTGCTTTCTCAACTTCCTTTCATCCCTCTCCTCTCAACCTCACCTCGTCCCCAAAAAGACGTTTATCACAAGCGCCTATTCGGATCTTTCATTATCAGACAAAATGGCCGAGCCCATTCGTGGAAAGCGTGCTCAGGACGCCGTGGCTCCGTAAGTTATTTCCTTCTTTACCTTGCAATATCAATCTCCTGCCTTGGATTGTTTGTTTCTTTGCTTGCCCGCCGCTTCACGATCCACGATGCTAACTACCCCACCTTCGACCAGTACGCCTCAGAACACACCCGCAACTGCTGCTCCCATCTCTTCCCACGCTCAACAGCCGGGCGTTGCTAGTATCAAGGAGGGTGAGTATCTCTTTTTGGTTTTTCATGACTTGTCGTGAACCAATCCCGTCAACACCAGGATCATGGTCTAACCCCGCTGTAGAGGATCTGGACCGTGCCGCCGCGGCTTCAGTTTTCGCCCAAAACCCCAAGCTTATCCAGATGATTCAGGGTCGCCTCGGCTCCCTCGTGGGCCAATCTTCGGGCTACATCGAGTCCCTGCCCGCTCCCGTCCGCCGACGTGTCGCTGGTCTTAAGGGTATCCAGAAGGACCACTCCAAGCTCGAGGCTGAGTTCCAAGAAGAGGTTCTCCAGCTCGAGAAGAAGTACTTCGCCAAGTTCTCTCCTCTCTACGAGAAGCGTTCCGCCATTATCAACGGAAAGACTGAGCCCACTGAGGAGGAGATCAAGGCCGGTGAGGAGGACGATGAGCCCGAGACTGAGGATGCTGCCAAGTCTGAGCAGAAGTCCGATGTCCCCGACAACGTTTCCGGTATCCCTGAATTCTGGCTCTCCGCCATGAAGAACCAGATCTCTCTTGCTGAGATGATCACTGACCGTGATGAGGCTGCCCTCAAGCACCTCACCGACATCCGCATGGAGTACCTTGACAAGCCTGGTTTCCGTCTCATCTTCGAGTTTGCCCCCAACGATTTCTTCAAGAACACCACCATTACCAAGACATACTACTACCAGAACGAGAGTGGCTACGGTGGTGACTTCATCTACGACCACGCTGAGGGTGACAAGATTGAGTGGTTGCCTGGCAAGGACTTGACTGTCCGAGTCGAGAGCAAGAAGCAGCGAAACAAGAGTAAGCAATCATTTTGGGGTGTGGTCCCCTTTGTTCTTCGAACCTGGCGACTAACCTCGCTCTAGACACAAAGCAGACCCGAATTGTCAAGAAGACCGTTCCTACCGAGTCATTCTTCAACTTCTTCTCGCCACCCAAAGCTCCCACCGAGGACGATGACGAGGATGCCGAGTCCGACATTGAGGAGCGCCTCGAGCTCGACTACCAGCTCGGTGAGGACATCAAGGAGAAGCTCATCCCCCGCGCCATCGACTGGTTCACCGGTGAAGCTCTGGCTTTCGAGGAGCTCTCGGACGATGAGCTTGATGGTGCCGATTTCGACGACGATGATGATGAGGACGAGGATGACCTGAGCGAGGAGAACGATGACGAGGAGGAGTCTGACGACGACGTACGTTGCCTCGCAGCAAACCCTTTATTCATATTTAGGACTAAACTAACTTTTATCTGCAGGATGAGTCTGGCAAGCCCAAGCAGGAGGCTGCTGAGTGCAAACAGAGCTGAGCGGCGCGATAGAGCGCGACGTAACGCATATTCTCACTCATGACATGATTGGCTTTTATCGGGTTTAAGGATTTCATCTAAGTCACCGACCTACTCGGAAGAAAAAGGGTGGGCGGTGAACGACGGGAAGAAAAAGGCTACAGAAATGGGAAGCGGTTGAAACAGGTCGGCGTTCCAGCCGGTGCCGTTTTTCAGAACAAAAAAGGTAGCATCGTCATTTGATAGGCATCGTTTGCAAGAAACAAAACCTATGGTTTTTGCGAGCAAACTCTGGGACTGGAAACCACGTTGATAGACAGACACACAGCCAGAGGGCACAAGTCGGCCCCGCGCGATTATTATGTTGCCCTCCTCTTTTTTGCAGCCTTTTTCTCTTACTTCGTTTTCAGGGGTTCTCTGTCTTGTGTTCTACTTGTTTTTTGGCAAATAACGCTGATTTTTCGTTCCTGGCATGGATGTAAGGTAGTGACAGAAGGGATGGGTTCTTATAGGGCAGGGAAGGGTGCAAGGGTTTACCAGGTGCATAATATATAGAGAATGATTCTGCCATGATGCAATAAGTTGGATGTTGTTGCAGTAATATTACCGGCTTTGTCTGCGTACTTTTGTTTGTTCGTCTTTGTCTTTGTTTACTGTGTCTTGACGTAGTGGCTACATACTCGTGTCTATCGAAATGCGGTGAGATCGTTATTACTACCACGGAAATGCAAGACATGTTTGGAGCCGACGCCACAACGACAATGTCTCAGTTGCGACCCCAGGGATATGCATGTACGTGACAGGACGGCGAGTCATGTTGTTTACATACGTTGTGTTGACTATGATACCAGTATATCCTACATTTGTCGCTGACGTTTTGTATTATTGCGGATAGTACTCAAACCCCCACAAAGTTTCAATACTGCATCCTTCAAAACAAGAGACTCCTTGAGTTACTAAAGAGAGACTATCATTGATCTGATTTCCCAAACTTTCTCTACCTTTGGAAAGACATAAGCTGGAATGCGCGGAAACAATACTTTACTGGAAATATATAGGGTAGGCCTCAGGGAACAAGAAATCATCAGACCTTAATATAAACATAAACTCTATAAGGTATTCTAAACCTACCTTACACTTTTATCAAGTTACTAAGTCTTTCTATCACTTAATATTAAGGTCCTGAGTTTTCTTTCTTCCCCTAGGTTGGGTATAAGTGGACAAGGTGCATCATCCGATAGCTAACTAACATACCCTCAACTCGATCGCACCTAGGGCCAATTATGATGAAGCATATTAAGACTTTAACTGGCTTCAAAATACACTGACAGAAGATGAAATGTCGTTGGATTGACGGATGAAACCAATAAACGGACGTCCGTCTGTCAATCCGCCCTCCGCTGCATCCCGCGCCGGCCTGCATGTCCTCCGATTACGCCGCACACCGAAAGGAATCATCTCCGCCAGCGGGATTGCTAGAAGCGGTAACGCACAGCTGTACCTATCCCTAGCAACCGGGCGCCGGGAGATGCAGAGATTGACGCCATTGCGTGACGGCATGGTGGCATTTCCGGTCTCGGTCAAGGGTCAAAGTGAGCAGACAACCACTGTCACAGCATAATTTTTTAATTTAAAAGTGGTCCTGTCCAGGGCTGAGTGTATTGTTAGCGGCGTGGTAGTCCAAAACGCCGAAGGGTACATTGGGCCTGGACCTCGTTTTCTTTGTTATAAATGGCCCAACGATATTGACGAGGTCTTTCATGGCCGACAGCGGACTAATGTACGTAAAAAGTTTTCCTATGCCAAAGGTGTCAAGTCCGCAATGTTCCCACTCCCACGTTCATGTATGTAGTGTAAATGCGACTAAGAGCCGCAAGGGTACTCCGAGCGAATGCTCTATTTACTTGTAGATGCCCTCTGATTCGGCAGTGATGGCATCAAATACCCAGGGTGAGTCAGTTTGCGGAAGTCGGTAGACCTTTATTTGCCTGAATTCTAGTGCTGCATCCGGCCCGTCGCGATCTGAATTGTCAGCACTGGCTAGACTGGAGTCATCTCATCATAGGTAGGTAGCCGAGTTCAGCTCATACGTAGATTTTGGTGGCATCATAAAACCAATTGCCTCCCCTCCCGATCGTCCGAGTGTCTTCCTAGTATCCTAATTCTCAACACACCATAATATCATCCTTTCTTAGATAGCGGGCAATACTTTGATACCTGCTCTGTTCACAGTTAAACAATCTTACCTATTGTAGCTCTCCAATTGCTCCCTCCGAATCCAAACTCCCCGCTGTTCTTCGACCCCTCCACCCTTCTCCAACAACACCACACCGACCGCGACCGTCGACACATTTCATCATGGCGCCTGCTCCCCAAAACATCGCCAGCAACCTCTCTGCTGCTGCCCAGCGCGGTGAGGTCTCTCACAGCTGGGATAAGAATGTGGCCACCTCGCCGCTTGCTTCTTTCCAGTCTCCTCCCAGCTGGACCGCCAACCTCCCCAACCGTGGCGCGCCCAAGAACTTGAAGCCTTTCAACACCAAGGATATCAAGATTCTACTTCTCGAGAACGTCAATGTCACCGGTCAGGAGATCCTGAAGGCCCAGGGCTACCAGGTCGAGGCCCTCAAGACCTCCCTCCCCGAGGACCAGCTCATTGAGAAGATTCGGTGAGTTTGCAAAAATACCCCGCCATCCCTCAACTTTTTTTGTTTGAAGTCGTGCAATGCCCCTCCATGGAAGGGTTCACAAACGCCCCTCGTCCATGCGCCCCACCATGAATATTAACAAATGGTGATCATAGTGACGTCCAAGTCATCGGTATTCGCTCCAAGACAAAGCTCACCGAGAAGGTCCTCCGACAGGCCGAGAACCTCCTCGTCATCGGTTGCTTCTGTATCGGCACCAACCAGGTCGACCTCGAGTTCGCCGCCAAGAATGGTATCGCCGTCTTCAACTCCCCCTTCGCCAACTCGCGCAGTGTCGCTGAGTTGGTCATCGCCGAGATCATCGTTCTTGCCCGTCAGCTTGGCGATCGATCCAACGAGATGCACCGAGGCACCTGGAACAAGGTCAGCTCCAAGTGCTGGGAGATTCGAGGCAAGACACTGGGTATCGTTGGCTACGGTCACATCGGTTCTCAGCTGTCCGTCCTCGCTGAGGCTATGGGTATGAACGTCATCTACTACGATGTTGTTACCCTGATGGCTCTGGGAACTGCCAACCAGGTTCCTACACTTGAAAAGCTCTTGGGTGAGGCTGACTTTGTCACCCTCCACGTCCCTGATCTCCCCGAGACACGCAACATGATCTCTACTCCCCAGTTCGAGCAGATGAAGACTGGTGCCTACCTGATCAACGCCAGCCGTGGTAGCGTTGTCGATATTCCCGCTCTCATCAAGGCTAGCCGTGCTGGCAAGGTTGCTGGTGCTGCTCTTGATGTCTTCCCCGCTGAGCCCGCTGCCAACGGTGACTACTTCACCAACGACCTCAACGCCTGGGGCGAGGATCTCCGAAGCTTGAGGAACCTTATTCTGACACCTCACATCGGTGGTAGCACCGAGGAGGCTCAGCGTGCCATTGGTATCGAGGGTGAGTGCACTCTTAGAACATCACGTTGAACTCATCACTAACACCCAAATAGTCAGCGAGGCTCTGGTTCGCTACATTAACCAGGGTATCACTCTGGGCAGTGTCAACATCCCCGAGGTCCAGCTCCGTTCGCTGACTTCCGACGAGCCCGATACCGCTCGTGTAAGTCTATGCCGAAGCCCGAATTTGACATACTCAATACTGATCTAGAATCATAGGTCATCTTCATTCACCGAAACGTTCCTGGTGTGCTCCGAAAGGTCAACGAAATTCTCGGCGACCACAACGTCGACAAGCAGATTTCCGACAGCAGAGGCGACAACGCCTACCTCATGGCTGATATTAGCAGTATCAAGTATGAGCAGATCAAGGACATCTACGACAGCCTTGAGGGTCTTAGCGGTAAGTTGAGTCAAGTGAGACAAGCTCAATGCCATAAACTGACAGTTCGCGCACAGCTCGCATCATGACCCGTATCCTGTACTAAGAAAAGAGGCATAGACCACTCGGTGGTCGTGAGGTTCAACCCTTACCCTTGAACTACGACGACTTGGTAAAAAAAAAAACGCGATGCGACCAACAACCGCACGGGACTTTGAATGCATGGAGAAGGGGGAAATAAAGGGGGCGGCCCGTTCGTTTTGATCCGGTCCTTGATTCCCGGACGCGGTTGACGCATTGATGCATTGGCTAAGGTCAATGAAGGCATGAGCAATTCAAATCTCCATGACGCGACTTGACGATCGTGGCTGGAGGAGGTTTTGCTACGGATGATGCAAGAAGAGTCGGAAACGCCAGATATGGGTACGTACTTCATTCTTGAGCGTGGATCAAATCAAAAGGGGGCTGGTTTTTGCGGCTGGTGCTTGATCAAGTTAAGGTAAAAGCTCGCAAACCGACTGGTTGGGCTAGTCGGTGGCACTGTATGGAGTAATATGGCATGGATGAATTCAACGAACAGAAACATTTGAGCTTCAACGCAAGTTAGGATACCAAAATAGGATCATTCCGGTGCGAATCGAGAGGGGGACCCCGAGGGACCCATAGACCATCACTTTGTTGACCTTTATGTACAACTCTACCTCTCTCTTCAGAGTGTAGACTAACTTCAATTCCGCGTAAGGGCTGAGATAAGCATGCATAGAGTTGGTTAACTGTTGGCGTAAGCTGCAAAGTTGTTTGACGTCAAACTATGGCTTGTCGATAATAAAATGTTGGGGATATGAGGTGTATTTGCATAGCCGTGTGGTTGCCGAGACCTAAGTTCGGACCTGAAGAAGATTATGTACCTTCGGAATTCGAGGTTGAATCTGTGATACCCTCGGCGAACAAGCTGCTCCGAGCTCTGGCTTTTACGATTGTACCTCGCTGATCCTTCAAAAATGTCCTTGATGGACTCAGTTCCTAGTCTTGGCCCTCTTGGGGTCATGGTGGGGATACATTAATCGGCTGCTAGGGTTCAAGAATTCCCCAGTATTTTTTTGGAATTGGCAACTCCTTTTTGGAGGATCGGGCCTTGTTCATCAATGTCCCCGGCGGTTTCATCTTTGGGCTTGTTGATTGACTATTGAAGTCTGTGAGAATTGGTTCATGATGATTGGTATGTCGACTATGACGAACCATGGCAATGTGATCTCTGTCTTTCAGAACACCAGGTGAACCTTCAAGTATTCTAGGAGTATATACGCATTGTGTCCAGTAAATACATAGTCCCCATACGCACAGCTTTTGGTGATCGTTACTGCAAATACAGTCGGTGAAGTTGTATCAAGACAGTGCGATTTCGATCTCGGAGCGTTTGATCGTCAAATGTCAATTAAGGGGCCTGCGGCGTAACATTTTTTGAGCGTTAGCTCCAGCGAACTCCCATAATTCCTTTGCATCTGTCCTCAGTGACAGTCGCAGTCTCACCACGGGCTGATGTTCATGTCCAGTTCCGTGGCATGGTAGAGCATGACAGACACAGTGTCGACTCAAATCCAAGAGCTATCTCTAGGAAAATGCATGCATTTGTCCTTCGCTTGTTTCTCACCCCAGATCAAGGAAGACAAGACAAGGTCGAAGACGCGGACGGGTCGGCCCCTCATTGGCTCGCGGGAGTGTCCAGGTAGAGAGAGCCCCTAATTCTTCTGAAGCCAGGAGCTTCCAGGAACTGAAAGGCTGGGTGGGCGTCGTAGAGTTTGAGGTATTTAAAACGATCTTGATTGGTATTCTGATGGTGATGATGCACTGAAGAAATACCAATGGCTGAGCCCCTAGGTACTGCGATCCTCTAACAGCGAATGCCCCGCCCCCCTGTTCCTCGACCTCCAACATACGTGCCCCGTGCGGCTGCAGTGTCCATCCGGCCCTTTCAATCAGGAGCAAAACGCGTGCTGGCATCACCGACCGCATCCATAACTTTTGACCTACTCTTCAAGGTATTTTCCTTTTGCCTTGTGCGATCACTTCCATAATCTTGCTCGACCTCTTTTTTTGTCGGCGAGTTCTTTGTGTCCTTGTGTGGGAAGTGAGAGGAAGAGTGTTACAAAGCTCGTTTCTCCCGCCCTTTTCAAGTTCAGGGTCCTTTTCTACCGCCCACCTTCACCCACCGTACTTTGGATTACGGGGCACCGGTGTACCCAAAAGTTGGACGATTTGCGCAAAGCATCCAACAACCGTTCGACCGCACATTTTCGACGATTCAAGATCGAATAACGCCTCTTTGAATTTGTCATCAGCGGCGTTTTGACGACCACAATCTTTCCCCGGCAGGCCCCGTTGCTTCATCTACGAAACAGCTGCTGGCGAATGTCTGCTTCCTACCGCCATTCAGCCCCTTAGCACAATATTCGCCGATACCGCTTCGACATAGTCGCATTCACCTCTTGTTTCTTCACATACCGGCCTTGCGCCCGGTCATATCGCCATCATGGCATCGGCCTACGAGGTTGGCACAAGAGCCTGGCAGCCAGACACTGCCGAGGGCTGGGTTGCTTCGGAGCTCATTAACAAGACTGTGGATGGGTCCAAAGTCAAGCTGACCTTCCAGCTCGAGAATGGCGACGTGAGTTTTCCCTTTAGATGCGTGCAATGATGCCATTGGCGCTCGCTGTTTGGGATCACGAAACTGACAGGATGTTTCTCATATAGACCAAAGATATCGAGGTCACCGCGGAGGCCCTACAGAGCGGTAACGACCCGTCCCTCCCCCCTCTGATGAACCCGACAATGCTCGAAGCCAGCGATGATCTAACAAATTTGTCCCATCTCAACGAGCCTGCTGGTATGTCAAACACAAGATTACTCCCCGTGGTATTTGGACAAAGTGCTGATACTCTGTAGTTCTTCAGGCAATTCGATTACGATACTTGCAAAAGGAGATCTACACCTACAGTGGTATCGTCCTCATTGCCACAAACCCTTTCGCACGAGTCGATTCGCTCTACGTTCCCGGCATGGTACAGGTTTATGCTGGAAGACAGCGAGCGACACAAGCTCCCCACTTGTTCGCTATCGCTGAAGAGGCCTTCATGTAAGCATGCACTTTCACATGTCAACACAACTCCATACTGACATGAGGCTCAGGGACATGGTTCGCGACAAGAAGAACCAGACAGTAGTTGTCTCCGGAGAGTCTGGTGCTGGCAAGACTGTCAGTGCCAAGTACATCATGCGATACTTCGCTACCAGAGAGTCGCCCGACAACCCTGGTGGACGCTCCAAACGAGGAGCCGAGTCCATGAGTGAGACGGAAGAGCAGATCCTTGCGACTAACCCTATCATGGAAGCGTTCGGTAACGCTAAGACGACTCGAAACGATAACTCGTCACGATTCGGAAAGTACATTGAGATTATGTTTGACGAGCACACAAACATCATCGGTGCCAAGATCAGGACATACCTTCTCGAGCGTTCTCGGTTGGTTTTCCAGCCCCTCAAGGAGCGAAACTACCACATTTTCTACCAGCTTGTCGCTGGTGCGTCAGAGCAACAGCGCGAGGAGCTTAACCTGCTACCTATCGAGGAGTTCGAGTACCTGAACCAAGGAAACTGCCCAACAATCGACGGCGTGGACGATAAGGCCGAGTTCGAGGCCACCAAGAAGTCGCTGTCAACAATTGGTGTCACAGATGCCCAGCAGGCTGACATCTTCAAGCTGTTGGCTGGTCTTCTGCATCTCGGAAACGTGAAGATCACTGCATCGCGCAACGACAGTGTTTTGGCCCCCAACGAACCTTCTTTGGAGCGTGCTTGTGCCATTCTTGGTGTCAAGGCCGAGGAGTTTGCCCGATGGATCGTCAAGAAGCAGCTCGTTACCCGTGGCGAGAAGATCACCTCCAATCTCAGCCAAGCGCAGGCCATCGTTGTTCGAGATTCCGTTGCCAAGTTCATTTACTCAAGCTTGTTCGACTGGCTTGTCGATATCATCAACCATAGTTTGGCTGCCGAGGAAGTGTTGAACAGAGTTGTCTCATTTATTGGTGTTTTGGATATTTATGGTTTCGAGCATTTCGCCAAGAACTCTTTCGAACAGTTCTGTATTAACTATGCCAACGAAAAGCTCCAGCAGGAATTCAACCAGCACGTCTTCAAGCTGGAGCAAGAGGAATATCTCAGGGAAGAGATTGACTGGACCTTCATCGACTTCTCCGACAACCAGCCTTGTATCGACTTGATTGAGGGTCGCATGGGTATTCTGTCTCTGCTTGACGAGGAGTCTCGTCTTCCCATGGGTTCTGATGAGCAGTTTGTTACTAAGCTTCACCACAACTTTACTCCCGACAAGCACAAGTTCTACAAGAAGCCTCGATTTGGCAAGTCAGCTTTCACTGTTTGCCATTATGCCATTGATGTTACCTACGAATCCGAGGGCTTCATTGAGAAGAACCGAGATACCGTCCCTGACGAGCACATGGCTGTGCTGCGTGCCACAAGCAACGAGTTCTTGAAGACTGTTCTTGATGCTGCCTCCGCTGTGCGGGAAAAGGATGCCGCCTCATCAAGCTCCAGCTCCGTTAAGCCCGCCGCTGGTAGGAAGATCGGCGTGGCTGTCAACAGAAAGCCCACTTTGGGAGGTATTTTCCGATCTTCGCTCATCGAGCTTATGAGCACTATCAACAATACTGATGTCCACTACATCCGATGTATCAAGCCTAATGAGGCCAAGGAGGCATGGAAGTTTGAGGGACCCATGGTTCTTAGCCAGCTTCGTGCTTGTGGTGTGCTCGAGACGGTTCGCATTAGCTGTGCTGGTTACCCTACTCGTTGGACATATGAGGAGTTTGCCCTCCGTTACTACATGCTTGTGAAGTCTGATCAATGGACTTCGGAGATCCGCGAGATGGCCGATGCTATCCTTAAGAAGGCTCTCGGAACAAGTAGCAGCAAGGGTATGGACAAGTATCAGCTTGGTCTCACCAAGATTTTCTTCCGAGCTGGTATGCTTGCCTTCCTGGAGAACCTCCGCACAACTCGACTCAACGACTGTGCTATCATGATTCAGAAGAACTTGAGAGCCAAATACTACCGACGACGCTATCTTGAGGCCCGTGAGGCTATTGTTATGACTCAGTCTGCTATCAGGTCATGGAAGGCAAGGAAACAGGTCCAGGAGCTTCGCACTATCAGGGCTGCCACTACCATCCAGCGAGTCTGGAAGGGATCTAAGCAACGCAAGGCCTATCAACAAATCCGGAAAGATATGGTTCTCTTCGAGTCTGCCGCCAAGGGATATCTCCGACGAAAGAACATTATGGAGGAGCGTCTCGGCAATGCTGCTCTCAAGATCCAGCGTTCTTGGAGATCACGAAGACAATTGCGAGCCTGGAGGCAATATCGTAACAAGGTCGTCCTCATCCAGAGCTTGTGGCGCGGAAGAAGTGCTCGAAAGGACTATAAGAAGATTCGTGAGGAGGCTCGTGACTTGAAGCAGATTTCTTACAAGCTTGAAAACAAGGTCGTTGAGTTGACACAGTCTTTGGGCTCAATGAAGGAGAAGAACAAGGGTCTGGCTTCGCAAGTGGAAAACTACGAAGGACAGATCAAGTCATGGAAGAAGCGACACAACGACCTCGAGGCTCGAACCAAGGAGCTTCAGACAGAAGCCAACCAAGCTGGTATCGCGGTCGCCCGCCTACAAGCTATGGAAGACGAGATGAAGAAGCTCCAGATTGCCTTCGACGAGTCAACGGCCAACATCAAGAGGATGCAAGAGGAGGAGAGAGAACTCAGGGAATCTCTACGAGCCACAAATTCAGAGTTGGAGACAGCCAGACGGTCAAGCACGCAACACGAGAAGGACAACATGAGTCTCAGACAGGAGCTGGAGTCTCTGCGGGATGCCCTCGAGCTGGCTCGAAGGAATGCCCCCATCAACGGAGAGCTTGCCAACGGTACCACGCCTGCAGCCGCAGCACCCTCAGGTCTCATCAACCTCGTCTCGTCCAAGAAGCCCAAGCGTCGGAGTGCCGGTGCGGAGCCACGGGAGCTTGATCGCTTTAGCGGTACTTATAACCCTCGGCCGGTTTCCATGGCTGTTACTGGCACGGCGCATCGTCAGAACCTTTCTGGCTCGACCTTCCTACCTGGCGTTGATAATATCGAGATGGAACTTGAGACGCTTCTCGCGGACGAGGATGGCCTCAATGAGGAGGTAACAATGGGATTGATCCGAAACCTCAAGATCCCCTCACCCAGCAGCACTCCTCCTCCTTCGGACAAGGAGGTGCTCTTCCCTTCATATCTCATCAACTTGGTTACATCAGAGATGTGGAACAACGGCTTTGTGAAGGAGTCGGAACGCTTCTTGGCCAACGTGATGCAGTCCATCCAGCAGGAGGTGATGCAGCACGATGGCGACGAGGCCATCAACCCCGGCGCCTTCTGGCTGTCCAACGTCCACGAGATGTTGTCGTTTGTATTCCTCGCCGAGGACTGGTATGAGGCTCAGAAGTCGGACAATTATGAGTACGATCGTCTTCTGGAGATCGTCAAGCACGATCTTGAGAGCTTGGAGTTTAACATCTACCACACTTGGATGAAGGTGTTGAAGAAGAAGTTGCATAAGATGATTATTCCCGCCATCATCGAGTCCCAGTCTCTCCCTGGTTTCGTTACCAACGAAAGCAGCCGATTCTTGGGTAAGCTCCTGCAATCGAACTCAACCCCAGCTTACAGCATGGACAACCTGCTCAGCTTGCTGAACAGCGTCTTCCGTGCCATGAAGGCTTATTACCTGGAGGACTCTATCATTACACAGACCATCACTGAGCTTCTGCGATTGGTGGGTGTGACAGCGTTCAATGACTTGCTCATGCGACGAAACTTCCTCTCATGGAAGCGTGGTCTCCAGATCAACTACAACATCACCCGTATCGAGGAGTGGTGCAAGAGCCACGACATGCCCGAGGGTACGCTCCAGCTGGAGCATCTGATGGTAAGTTTTATGTACTCGCAATGTCAAGGATGAGACTAACAACTCGACAGCAAGCAACCAAGCTTCTTCAACTCAAGAAGGCCACCCTGAATGACATAGAAATCATTCAGGACATCTGCTGGATGTAAGTAGTGATGCCCATTTGGTCTATCTCACATACTAATTATTGTAGGCTATCACCAAACCAGATCCAGAAGCTGCTCAACCAATACTTGGTTGCCGATTACGAGCAGCCTATCAATGGCGAGATCATGAAGGCTGTTGCCTCGCGCGTGACGGAGAAGAGCGATGTCCTTCTCCTGCAAGCCGTCGATATGGACGACAGTGGCCCTTATGAGATTGCCGAGCCTCGAGTCATTACTGCACTTGAGACTTATACTCCTTCTTGTAAGTAACACGAACAACCTGCTGCAGGTATTGTAAGCTAACCTGTTCCAGGGCTCCAGACTCCTCGTCTCAAGAGGCTAGCCGAGATCGTGTCGGCACAAGCCATTGCACAGCAAGAGAAATTCGATTATACTGATGGCGAAGATTACGAAGACGGGCAGCCACAACACCATGAGCTCGCCGGCGTTGATGAGGTGGAAACAGAGTCGTAGGGGATAATGATAAGGCATTTCGAACGCACATAAGGGATAGAAGCCGCATTTTCAGGGTGTTTGATGTCGAATTTTCTAATGGCGGCGTGTAACTGAAAACAGATCTGAGAGAGGGTATTCTCCTTGTATCTGGACGGCATCATGTATACTGAGCGAGAACATATTTCACCTTTCCGCAAGCCGGTGAGGGAGGATATTTATACTCGACTCTATTTTGTAAGATGAGATACGGCTGTATTGGAGAGTCCGAGAGATGAGAGTACGAAGCGATATCGTGGTTATTTATTCACTACTCGAGTGCCATTAAAGATATTATCATCTGTGACGGATTGTTGAAGTGGTGATGCAGCTATCGAATCTATCGCCTCTTTAGTTGCATAGAGTCTCTGCATAGCAGCATTCTGAAGGTTACCCAACCTGAAGAGCCCATCAATCTCTGCAACCTTGTATACAGACGACAAAGCAGCCAAAATGACCACACGAAAACTGCCTAATATCATCATTACGGGCACGCCCGGTGTCGGAAAGACGACTCACTGCGAAGCTCTTGCGGAGCGAACTGGACTGCGCCATCTCTCAGTGAACCAAGTTGTGAAGGACAAAGAATGCCATGAGGGTTGGAGCGATGAGTTTCACAGCTTTATTGTGGATGAGGACAAGGTATGAGACTATTGAATCATATGGAGCTGATTTTGGGGATGAAGCCAAGTTCTGGAGAGTATAATGAGAATTCGTGCTGATATTATTACAGTTACTAGATGCTATTGAGGACGATGTCAAGGCTGGTGGATGCATTATTGACTGGCACGCCTGTGATCTGTTCCCCAAGAGCTGGATAGATCTGGTTGTTGTGCTTCGAGTAGACTCATCAACACACTATGATCGTCTCATCACAAGGTACGTCGCTCATTACACAGCTCTTGTCATTTCTTGAGCATAGGACCTCCCATTTACTGACTCTGTATTTCAGAAACTACCCCGAATCCAAGCTCCAAGAAAACATCGACTCTGAGATCATGGAAGTTCTGCTCCAAGAAGCTCACGAGGCTTTCGACGAGGAGATTGTTATTGAATTGACGAGCAACACATCTGATGAGATGGACACAAACGTTGATCGTATAGTGGCTTGGCTGGATCAGTGGAAGAAGGATAACAACGAGGAGTAATCAAACTCCAGAGACAACATGAAAGGGATGGATATTTGCTACAGGGGATTACTACAAAAGTCTTTAGCTATGGGCGTGGGATATTTCGAAGCGTGGACTCGGTTGGTAAAAATAGATTTTTAGATGCAAGCCTAGGGCAGGCTATGAATTGAGATGAATCGTTCTAATGGTGGTTCCGTGCTGAGTAAGTGCATATTTTGAAGGGCAAACTATCACAGTCATAGTGGGGAGCCTATTGTTCAGCTCGATTATCTCCAGTTGCTATCTCTCTTTCAAGGTCATACATATCTAGTCGGTTAAATTCTACTTTGCTTTGGTCAAAATGGCTGCGCACAAGGTCAACTTCATCACCGGCAACGCCAACAAGTTGCGCGAGGTCAAGGCCATTCTTGAGCCTGAAATCGAGGTCCTGAGTAAATCTATCGATCTCGAGGAGGTTCAGGGCACACTTGAGGAGGTTACAGAGTCAAAGTGCCGTAGAGCTGCTGATCTGGTATGTAAACTATCTCATCTATCCTACAAACGCTGTAAAGAAAATGGAAGTGCTCAATAATAAAATACAGGTCAAAGGCCCCGTGCTGGTTGAAGATACGGCTCTGTGCTATAACGCCTTGAGCGGTCTTCCTGGAGCGTACATGTGAGATTTGATGCTAAAACGCTGGGAAATATGAATGCTGATGTGATGGTTGTAAAGCAAGTGGTTTATGACTTCGATCGGTCATCAGGGCTTGAACAACCTGTTGGCTGCTTACACTGATAAGTCCGCTGAGGCTGTCTGCACGTTTGGGTACTGTGCTGGACCTGGTGAGAAGGTCATTCTGTTCCAAGGCCGTTGCCCAGTAAGAAACCCTCGAGTCCATTAACCCTGGCTGCGCTGATATGTGATACAGGGCAAGATTGTGCCTCCCCGTGGACCTCCCGATTTCGGTATGTGCTGAGAACAGAATGCATAGAGTACATGTTCACATATGAATAGGATGGGATGCTGTCTTCGAGTATGAGGGTCAAACGTAGGTAAAGTTTGAAGCCGAACGATGATCTCTGCTAACTCTCATAGTTTTGCTGAGATGGACAAGGCGGAGAAGAACAAGATCTCCCACCGTGGCCGAGCTCTGGCCAAGCTTCAGGCTTGGTTCAAAGACCAGCAGTAGATTGCAGTTAACTACGATACAGTAGCGTACTTGGTGAGGCTAGAGTCTTATAAGTATAAAGGTCAGATGGAGACAAGGACGGGATTACTTACTAGAGCACTTCGTACTGGTTGTACTTGCGAAAGTAGTGAGAGCCTCGACGATATGGCTGCAAGAAACTGTCGATTGAAGAGGGTTTCTGACGAACTGTTCTGCCGATGAGGTTTCGAACCTTTGTAGAATCACGAAAACTGGGATCGAATACTAATATATTCGCTTGACCGTCCATTTGCCTCTCGAAGCCGACGATTGTCAAAGAGTGGCCTGTCTACGTTTAGTGCCTGGTAAGCATGCCTGTGGTTTGATATATTCTTACCTGGGTGTTGTAGGTAGATTGGCGGTAGTTCGGTATGATGAATCCGGTCTTCGACGCTTGTGATACCTCCTCGAAAGTATCCCTCGATAGCTTCAAAGAGACGTTGTTTCGACTTGCCGCGTTCCTGATCCTTAAATGCTTGAACGGAGCAACTGGTACTGTTAGTTGCCTGTTGTGTTTCTTGTAATGGTGAACTTACGGTATCTCCAAGCTGAGAAACACAGCCTGTGCCTGGTTCTTGTTAGTCAATTGACTCCATACAAGAAGAACGTTGTATACCTCTGGTGTACCAATGTATTTTCTCGTCCCCTTAATGCCTCCAGTCTCTGCTCTTCCTTGGGCATTGATACCCATATCCCAAGCATTCTCAATGAGATCTTGGATCTGAAAGATTGAAGGAAACGTGCGCCCAAAGTGGTTTGAGCCTTCTCTTTGAGCAGCGATGATGTTTGAAGTGAGCATTTGGATGTTTCGATAGCCACAGAAACCGCCTGTCACTCGTTAGACACCTCATATTACACAGAATCCTTCGACTCACCTTCTCGTCTCAATTTGGAAACATGTTGTACCGCAGGGTGACACAGGTAGGCACACTGTGTCGAGGGGCTCTGCTCAAGAAGCTGACTTAGAACAGGCAGAACACCTGAGACCGTTAGCCGCTGCTGGGGAACGTTACTAGATAGCACTCACCATCGTTGACAACCTGACCTTCATCCTTAAGAAGGTCTACGAGCCAAGGGGGCATCTTTCTCTCATGCGCAAACCTGCCAAGATCGGACTTCTACTCTCATGTTAGTCACTTACATGATAAGTACCAGGAATCGTGTGATATCTCACCCCCAGACGAACGTTGGATTTAATTCGATCACCATTTTTATCGCGACTTGAAGAGCCTCTGCTGGTAGTCTTGGTGATACCGGCATCCTCTCTCTTGGTCTTGTGCCGTGTCCTACTACTGCTACCATTACTCTCCCTCCCATGAGAGCTACGCCCGGAAAAGAGGTCCTTCCAGGCCTGGATAGGGCTGAATTTCTTGTGCTTCCGGTCTCTCTCTCTAGACGACGACTCTGGCTTCCGAGCCACAGCGAGAGTCAGTTCCGGCTCTGGTGCTGGCTCGGGCGTGGGCGTGGGCGTGGGGTCCTGCGCCTCGAGCTCGTGAAGCTCGAGATGATAAGCTAGCTCATCCAGCCGAAATACCTCACCGCAACCTTCTGGACACTCAATGGTGTCTCCGGAGTTGGTGGGTGGTGGTCCGTCAGCGTCTGGGTGTTGCTGCTCTACGTGCTAGTCAAGGGGATAATGTCTTAGTCTCAGCTAAACTCAAGTCAAGCGGTGGGAAAGAAAAGATCGGTGAGAGAGACACACTAGAGTGAGTTCATATTCGTCTTGGCCCGGCTTGAAGCTGCAGAAAGGGCAAGGATCCGAGTTGGACATGGTGGTTGATTATTTCATGAATTAAGACGGGGGATGAGATGAGAAAGGCTAAGTTTCGGAGCGAAGTGAGAGTTGTTTAGAATGTGATATAGAGAGCAAGTTTCTATGTGTCTATGAGTTATCAAGTGCAATAATCTTTTTGGCTGTGACAGAGTGAATAAGGTCAAGAACAAAGAAAGAGTTGAGTGCGGTGAGGTATTTCGGCTGGATGAGCTAGCTTATCATCT